>WSUB01000016.1:0-101940 GCA_019633425.1 Tulasnella sp. 424
TCGACTGCTCAAGCAATCGCTTTTGCGATGCTCTCGCACTTTGGATATGAAGGTTTTGCGAAGCATACGGAATACGTCTCGCAATACTACAGGCAGAAGCGGGACGTTTTCGAAGCCGCTATGACAAAACACCTGGCTGGCTTGGTGGAATGGAGCACCCCGGTCTCAGGCATGTTTATATGGTATGTAAAACTTTTTTTTCCCAAGTCGACCGAGCTCCACGAAAACATGAATTATGGAGCTTGCGTCGAATTGCTTTCTACCGGGCCGACCTGACCATCATGTGGTCAACATTAGGTTCAAGCTGAAGCTTCGCCCCACGGCCACCTCTCCGGAAGGCGATTCTGCTGCGCTAATACGAGAACGTGCTGTTGCCAAAGGAGTGTTGGCTCTTCCCGGGACGGCGTTCTTCCCGAACGGCCAAACCTCCGCATACGTACGAGCTGCTTTTAGCCTGCTCGAGCCCAAAGATGTAGATGAAGCAATAAGGAGACTGGCATTGGTAATTAAAGAGTACAATGCAGAGGGGGAACAGATGTAGACGGACATAAATGGCCTGGTGGTACACGAGTGGGGATACTATGGCTGCGTCGCATGGAATACATAAATCGCGACGTTATGGTGCAATGGGAGCATGAGGTCAGGGGATTTGGGTTAAATAGGAGTAATCAAATGAGGAAATCGAAACCGGATGAAATCGGACGATGGGTGTGGGGGAGTTGTTGCGAAGCCGTGAAGCGGCCCTTTTCAAATATGGAAGGATGCAAGTCGATCAAAGGAAGGAAGAACGAAGGATTTGACCGATTGAGTCATCTCTAGGTGGAGTACTGCGGAAAAACTGGTAAGAGTTTTGTCGGGAGTCGCACAAGTCATATGGGACATACTGGATGCGCAGATGGGAAACGTAGTCGCTGTGGTCGTCATGAGCGGAGCCACACACCCCACACTTATACCGCGCAGCGCATCTCGCCGGGTGATGTACTGGCGAGGCGGGGCGAGAAGTGGGTGGAGATGGAGGAGCGAAGGAAATCGAGTAGGCGGACATGCCATGTCGCCACGTCCGGTCCTGAGAAAGGTTATGGTTAGTCGCTTGAAGGCAAGGCAGAAAAACTTGTCCAACATACAGGAGTAGATGAACGTTGGCGAGCAGGATAATCGTAGTACATGCTGAACATGTTGGTCTTTTGGTGGTGGGCGACAGTCGTGGTAGGTCAAGTGAGTCAGGGGTCGCGGTATCGTGGCGGCGGCGAGAACGCTGGTGGCAGCAAAATTATGGAGATGTGGCCAAGGACAGGTAAGCGGCAGTGCAGTGAGAAGGATGAAACGGCGAGAGAAGAGGTGAAGTGGTTATATACCAGGAGACGGACAAGGTAGCCTAAGCGAGCGGAGGCGGCGGTGTTCGGTTCGATTCGGGTGAAACACTTGATGGGTCTCCTTTCAAGCCACGAATGGATACGCTTGACAACTCATGCCCCCCCTTTCTATCCTTGATTGGGCCCTGATAAATGATGCGTTGCAGAGAGAGTGGGAGGCGCTTTTGGAACCCAAAATTGCCGGACAATGGCCAAGGCAGGCAGGCAGCAGCTCACTGGCTGCGTCAAGCTCTGGCGCGGAACGTGGCAACCAGAAGACCAGAAGTTAATTGTCTCGTGAGATCCATGTTCGCGGCGTAAGAGAGGATATCCTTTCAAGGGAGTTGGCTTTGTTGCGCAATACGCAGATCCTACCTCCCTTTGTCTGCAGTGACGTCGGACCCGACCTCCTTTTATGCGCGAAGAGGACAAGATCGTCGTGGAGCTCAATTAAATGCTTAAACAAGTAAGAAAAGACGAGGGCGCGTCCGATTGATTTCAGGGATCCTGCGCTGGATCTCGATGCTTCCTCCGAGTGGCCTTCCAACGTGATGGGCACGATGGCAGCTTGCGAAAATTCAGCTAGCGCAGAAGCATCGTACGTACAAAGTGGGAACGTTCCATGGCCACCTATACCAGAAAATCATAGAATTGGAGGGACGCAAATAACCGAGCTGGGTGTTTTCCGATTCGCGGTGTGGTAAGCGAACAGGGGTGAGTGGGGAAACGTTTCCCATAAGTCGCCGCTTGTCGCCGATACTTCCGCACTACTCCGACGGTCGGACCACAGCAGGCCATGCGCACCGGATTTACTTCTTTGACTCGTGGACGCGCCTTTAGACACCGCAGACCCGCAACTAGGCCCCTGAATATCCTTCTCATGAGCTCTGACTCTGCCAGCTATCCAACCGCCACTCCGGAAAGGGCTGAGGAACTCGGCGCAGCTCTCGATGAAGTTCGTGCTCGTGTCAGAGCTGCAGTAAGTTTATTACGTTTTCATCGTTTTGATATGAACGACTTTAATGTGATTTACAATCTCCCAGGCTGAATCGAGGTCGGAAAACTCCGTAGAGCCCAGACTGGTTGCCGTTTCAAAGTATAAACCAGCTGCAGACATCATGGCGTGTTACCAGCATGGCCAACGCGACTTTGGAGAGAACTATGCTGCTGAACTAGCCGAAAAGGCTGCGGTTGTAAGTCATCCCGTCGCCTCTGGCCCATGGGGAACGTCTCGCCTGATGACTCAAGCGAGATCGCACGTCGTCGACATAGCTCCCGAAAGACATTCGATGGCATTTCATAGGCGGTCTTCAATCGAACAAGTGCAAACCGCTTGCAGGTCAGCACGCATTTATAATCACCCTGAGTCATTCCGACTAACCTCCGTCCAGCCATTCCAAACATTTACGCCATTCAAACCGTCGACAGCGGCAAGAAGGCCACCGCTCTGAACAAGTCGCTGCCTGCTGAACGTGAAACTCCTTTGAACATTTACATACAAGTCAATACCTCCGGGGAAGATCAGAAATCCGGAATTACTCCATTAAAGAAGTCAGAACCGGCCTCCACAGACCTCGTGGAGTTGGCGAAGCTCATCATCCAGGACTGTCCACGCTTGAGACTAGCGGGTTTGATGACCATCGGTTCTTTCGAAGCTTCGACTGGCTCCGACGAAGAGAACCCTGACTTCAAGTCACTTGTGGAGACGAAAGAGGCGCTGACTGACATCCTTCGGAGCGATTCTAGCTTGAGTGGGGAATGGGGTGTGAACGGTGACTTGGAGCTTAGCATGGGTATGTCGGCGGACTTTGAGCTAGCTATCCGGGCAGGGAGCGGTAGCGTTCGTGTAGGCACAGGCATCTTTGGGTCTCGTCCACCCAAATAGGACCTCCTTCACTTGGACTTAGTCCTAGTTTTCGATATCGTGGGGTGCCTCCCCCACTTCTAGAACAATGGGATCTATTACAAGCAACATTGGCGCGCTATGTCTCACTAAGATGATAGTCTCCTCCACAAGATCATGATAAAGAGTGCATATCGCTCAAATTGGTCCTTGAGCATGAACAGCAGCGCCTGCGAAAGGACAGCTTTTGTGATTTGGGCACTCATACCCTATTCGGTGGTACACCCCGATTAGTTACATCGTTAACGAAAAATGGATACTTCATGGCTGAGATACGTACCTGATACCACCCAACAATTCCCTTCTCCTGGCGTACTTTTCGTAATACATCAATCGCGCCATTGTAACGAGGCTTGTGCGGGACGGCAGGTTTTGCTTCCGTGTCAGTGAGGCTGGCTTTTTCAGAATCTGACAGTTGTGTCTCGGTGTCCTTATTAGATCGGGCTTGCAATCGAACTTTGGCCATAATATATGGGTATGTTGCCTGTCAAACGCTCGTGAGTTTTGATTTCGGGACGGCCAACGAATAAACGACGTACAACTGTGGCCAAGGTTTTCGATAGAGCCCCAATGGTGAAAGCCATCCAGGGACTCATGCCCTTCCCTTGAGGGACGAGTGAAGTCTTCAGCCTCTCAAAGACACCGTATGTGATTGCCGGATTGACAGTAAGGACCAAACCAGGTCTCAAGCCCGTCCAAAGGCCAGTAACACCATCTTCGTCGATGATTTCCCGAGCTACGCCGAAAAAGGAGTTGTCGCGCTTTGGGACATTAGTCTTTCCAAGAGCTTTCTCAGCGTCATTCGAGGCGGGGTCTTCAGCCAGTTGTTGCCTGGTTGCAATTACTGCAACAGGAATGGTGAACACTTGAGCAAGAGCTCCGGCGATAGCACCTATAACGAGCTCCATGGCAGCTGATATAGATGGTAACTTCTGGTTGGGGTGCTTCTTGCTCAATCGTTTAAGGTAGGAACCGCGGACGAAGGAATAGAAGAAAAAGTAGGCGTATTCTGATTGAAAAGGGACCGCAAATGCGCCAAGTTAGAAATTCAGAATGATACAACATAACTTGACATAGCGGGTTGCTTACGCATTGAGAATGTGTTCAGCATACTGGCGCCGAATCCCTTATAATATCCCCGAAGGCCTTCATCATGTAAAATCTTGCGAAGAAGCTGGAATACAGATGGTGCTTGAGCACCTCGGTCTTTCCCTTTCTCTTCTGTAGCTTGTATTCGGGTCTTGACTCTGGAGGGGGAAGGTATGATGTCACGCCGAGGGGAATACCGATAGAGGCACCAAAAAGAGCTCACGTATCAAGAGGATAGACAGCCCTGTTGCACGAGTAACGTCGTAAGCATAATGGCATACCTGGGTGACATACACTCACGCATTACTGAAAACGCCCCCGAGAGCTCCCGCAAGAGCGTGTCCGAAAGGCGTTAATTGTTCTTGTGCCATGTCGCCCCGAAACAATCAGTATATAGGAGCTGACGTCCGGATGTTCGCTCCGCTTGAAGGATCTTGTATTCCTTAGACCTATTCGAGATGAGCTGAGCTCAACTTCGCGCGCAGAGGAGGTGAGGGAGTGGAAGGGCGGATGATGGTACTTAGTTCAAACTGGAATTGCGAGCTCCGGGAACCCGTCAACCGGACCTGCACGTGATTGCACATGACCGGGCTCCCTTCTGGCTTCTCGTCCCGCTGGCCCAGGGAGTGGCCTGGTTGCCTCGGCATTATGTACTACCAGAGATGAATGAGAAATCGCGGTTTCTTCATAAAAGAGTGCATATTTTGCTACAATCGGGGAACTCCTAACCGTGGACTCAAATCGCCGCGGGTTTAGACCGTCCAGAAATACATAGCAGTCCTCTGCACAGAGGAATCTTAACTAACAGACAGCCCACTAACTCCAACGTCGTCCAGCCCCCCGGTCTTCCGGTCGAATGGATCTCGGGCACTCCCGGTATGTGTTCTCCAGAGATCACGGTATACGTTTTTAATGCGGGTGAGCCGTGCATCCAATTCAGCAGTCTTAGATGCAAGGGCCATGAAAGTGCTGTGTTGTGCCCGAAGTGTTTGAGCGATAGCTGAATAAAGGTTCAGGTGAGCAACGCGGGCCGTGGGTGAATTTTGGCAGGCTTTACCTTGGGGCGACGTTTGGGCCTGACCGCTAGCAGCAATAATTTTACGCTCGATTTGCTGAAAGGAGAGGTGGTTAATGGCCGGGCGACTGGGAATGACTCTGAAACATACCTCGACAATGAGCTTATACCTCTGTAGGCGTTCACTCAGCTGTTCCGAAAGCGCCGAGAAGTAACTACGAGGCAGATTGCGTCAGTCCCGAGCGACGAAGGTACGAATCATCATGCGGCGGAGAACTCACGCGAAGGGGAACCCGGCCCATACTGTGAGGTTGTCGGGATACTGATTCGGATTTAAGAAACCGTCCACAATTTTCGTGGCGACGACCAGTTCATCAAGCGCTTGGCTGCCTCTGACCTTCAAGTCGGCGACAAAGCCACTGTCAAGAGACAAGGTATTGTCGGTTGCGATTGCGATCTGGGCGAGACGAATCCTGGATCAGAATGTAGCTCCAATCCTATTACCCTCTCAGCTACCTTCGCAACCCTCTGAAGCTGAGCTCGGCCTTTCTCAGGTTCTGCACCCAAAGTCTTCGATCTGAGCTCCTGAGCGATGTTCGTCTGTTTTTGGATCCCAGTCCTATAGCGGAGGATATGTGATGAGTTCTCCGGCGAGGTGGAATCAAGTAACGAAAAAGCGACTGACTCCACAGCCTCAAAGATTCTTTTGAATTCTTCAGGCAGATCATTGAACTTTGTCGATCCTGCGATATCGGATGCCTGAACTCTACAGCAACGAAAAAGAGCGATCAGATAAACGATTTACTAGAACGGAATACAGACTGACGTCGTCCCGCCGCTTCCAGCCTGAGTCGCTGGTGCGGTTGAAGTGCCCAAGCCCAAGCCGGTGGTAGTCGTAGCTGGTTTTGCCTGGCCAAATAGACCTAATCCACCAGTCGTTGCAGGTTGCTGGGATTGCTGAGCTGTCGTGGTTGTACCCCCGAACAAGGGCGCCGGCTGGGCTTGTTGAGTGATTGAACCTTGAGGTTGGGCTTGCTGCGTGTTTCCAAACAAGGGCTGGGTGGTTGTGGAACCGAAAAGTCCAGTGCCGGCCGTGGTGCCCCCGCTGGCTTGTTGATTGCCGAACAGTCCTCCCCCAGCTGTAGCTGCGGAGAATAATCCAATGTGAGGAATACGCGGAGATTGACGGATAAGACGGCCACGCACGTTGAGTAGTCGTAGTCGTTGCGGCATTATTTCCAAACAAGCCCCCACCTGATGCACCTCAAAAGTTTCAACCTTGGACTTCGATTCGGAGATTACCCTAGTCAAAAGAACCAACCTGGTGCAGTTTGCGTAGTCGCATTTTGGTTGGTGTTTCCAAAAAGTCCCCCACTCGTTGCCCCAGCCTGTTGGGGCTGGGCAGTCGTAGAGCCAAACAGACCACTAGCAGGCCTAGCTTGGCCGCCAAAACCTCCAAATAAACCTCCAGCGGCTGGCGGCTGCGCGGTATTGGTCGCCCCAAAAAGCCCAGTACTTTGGGTGGCTGGCTGTTGCTGTTGCTGCTGTTGCTGCTGTTGTTGCTGCTGCTGCTGCTGCTGCTGCTGCTGCTGCTGCTGGGCTTGTTGCTGCCCAAAGCCGCCAAATGCAGTTGGCTGAGTGGGTTGGGTTGTAGTGGTGCTACCTATATTGGCATACGAAGGCGAGCATCTTGAGCATTGCGTATCGCGGAGAATCAGACAAAAGACACTTACCGAAAAGACCACCCGTAGTGGGCTGAGTAGCCTGTTGCTGTTGACCAAAAGATCTGAAAATTTTAGGTTCTTGAGATATGCGTATTCGAAGATAGTTGCATATCTGGCTCACCCGAACATGAGGTTTTGGAGGGTGGTGGCGATAAGTTGCACGTGAGGCGACTGTCACACGCGATGTTGACAATTGTTCGAGTTTGAACTTGGAACTCAAACACGCTTCCATCACACATACGACAGCAACGACCGCAGGACACGATGAACGACTCTGTGATAATGCACTTCGATCCTCTTCGCTCTCCTGAGCGCAAAGCTCTTTCAAACCCCAGCCTTCCTCCAGACAAAGAGAACATGGACCCCGATCAACTCTCGATGTCGGTATACTTCAACCGTCCCTACGGCATGTTTTCAAACCCTGCGTCACCGGAGAAGAAACCCAGTAGCCCTAGAAAGAAAGGAGCTCTGATAGAGCTATCCTTTGTATCAGAGAACGGAAGTGACGAGGAGGAGGAGATGGAATTCGGGATGGACGGGGAGGATGACACCATTAAATTGGGACCGATACTGGCGGGCCTGGATGTTTCAAAGACGCCCGACCTTCGCCGCATACCATTTGGAGACGCTGGGCAAGCGGATGTCGGATTCAATATGCCGGTGATGAGGTTCAAGTCCATGCTACCGGAGACGTCAGGCAAACCTACGACTCCGCTGCGTACATCACAACGCCTAATATCAATCTCTCCAGTCGTAACAACTCTCCCAACTCCTCTAACCGCTATCCGTGTTGCACCGAATCCCTTTTTTCCACCTCAAACGCCTTCCACCGTGCGCCCCCTCCGCGTCATAACCAGCGATGGTACATCCGGAATGGTCCCCAAACCCGAAGGATCACGGCCTGCCTGGTCCGTACATGAATACCCTCCCCTTCCTCCCTCTCCGATCGATGAAGGGACGTCTTTAACCCTAGAGCCACCTCTGGAAGGTAGCGAGAACGATGATCAAGGAAATTACGACGGAGAACCGCCAAATGAGGAGAGAGCCTTATTGACTCAGAACGAGGAGCTTGTGGGGACTTCATTACTTCAACCAAAAATGGAAACGCAGCCTGCGGTCAACGCTTCCGACAGACCCGATCACCTCTCGCCGCCCGTCGAACCAAGCGGTAGAAACCGCCTCTCCCTGGATCTCGATGCCACATTCGACCTTAGGAATGTGAGATTCCAGGATGTGAGCTTTGATCTTCTGAAAGGGGAGATGTCATTCTTGGGACGAAATGCTGAAGGAGACAACGTGATTTATGCCACCAACACGTAAGTGCGTATATATGATCCGGGGGTTCTTGCTCATAATCTTGTCACACAGTGTTCCAAACGTCTTTGCATCCCGGCCAACGAGGCGATCATCTAAGGCTGAGATGTCATCTCTCCCACTCCTGTTCGTTGATTTGCCATTTCTTCTATTATTATACCTGATGGCCTGTCTTGAATAGGAATGAGCTCGATGAACCTCCAAGCCAGCTTGAAGATGACATTCCTCCAAAACTCTCGGTCAGGACTGACTTACGCCAATCTTGTGCCGAAACCATAAAGTCTCCAAGGGAAATTCAACTACCCGAGTCCAGACCGAGCTCAGTTGCATCTACCATCCCCACCGATGAGGAAGCGCATCCTCTCCGACCGCGAAGCGTTCTTCAATCAACAAGATCACTCGGCACGAAGGCGGCCTCGAGTTCGACCGTCAAATTGACAAGCGCTCGGCCTGGGGCTTCGGAACAACCAAGCAGTAATCTTGGATTAGCTCGGAGACCAACAACGAGAACAGAAGCCTCGGGGAAACTGCGACCTATACGGTCGATAGACATCGCGGAAGCGTCGTCCTCAGGTACCGGGACAAGTCAAGAGCCCGTGCGGCCTCGCAGTAAGCTCCTCACTGCCATCCTTCGCCCGCCCTCTCGCACTACGGACGTAGACGAAGCGCCGGTGGACCGTCCGCCCGCACGAACGATTAAACACGGACGAGCTTCTTCTGTGGGGACGCTCCGAAGTGCCCCGAGTCTTGCAAGTCTGTCCTCCAAGGTGGGCACCCAAACGTCCAGGCTTACCATACCAGAGAATGGGCCTTCTCAGCCTGTCCCGTCCACCAAATCGGAACTACAGAGGCCACAGCCAACCAGCACTCTCGCTTCGCGTCCCAGGCCACGACCTTCCTCTGTCTCTACCCTTCCTTCGACACTATCACGCCCGGCCACCTCGCTCGGTGTATCAAGAGCGGCTCCTACCTCTGTCGCGCCTGCGGCCGGTGCCAGCCGACCACGACCCTCAATCGTATCATCCCGGCCATCAATCGCAACATCAACAAGCAAACCTCGGGCAAGTACGGTAATGGCCACCCCTCGACCAACTCAAAGTCATGCAGTATCCACTGCCTCCAAACTTCCTGCAGCGAGACCAGCTTCAAGAATTGGAATACCGCTCACCAGACCTGTCCCGAGCACTCGCAGAGCGATTTGATCCATTTTTATATATTTGATACATGATCCGAACTCCATCCTTCATGCTCTACTCGTATTGTCTTTGACATATACAATGCGCCGACTGTTCCTCCATGTACATACAGACTCACGCCTGGCGTGTCAATGAGTGTTATCCTTTGGTTTGGTCGTTGAACATTCTCGCCAGCCAAATGCCTTATATTACTTACAAAGTCGCTGCCAGTGGCCAGGGAGAACCGGCTACACGCATTTTGCAGTGTTATACCCAAATTCTATGCTGTCATATTAAAAGGTCGGTTGAAGTTTCCCGATCGACTGTGTCGGCCCGCTTGCCCAGGCGGCGGCGTTCCGATGGGAATTCTTAAACCCGGAGAGGCTTTCTTGCAGGGCCTGCGCTTGACATGCGTTGGTGATGTTTGTGTAGACGTTCTGTTGGTCACTCATCAGCGACATCATCCACGCCAAATATGCCATCAATCACCGCCTTACCGTATGAAATCATACTCGAAATAACAAGATCCGCCGCTTTGAGAGATTCGGTAGCTCTTTTGGTTGTTCGTATTTTCAATTTATCTTCATTTGGGGACGGCATCTCTTATTACGAACCTGACCAGACCTGCAAAGTCCTGCACGAGATATATAAAGCCCGTCCTTTCTGGATAGATCAAGTTCTCCGTTTGAAGCAACGCTTTAACCCGTTGCTACCCGATCACGTCGGGTCTCTGGCCATCGAAGACCTCAAACGTACAGCATGGAATCCCTACCTATTTGAAACTGCCATCCGGCAGCAAAAGATCCGACTTTCTTCCTATGGACGTTTAAATACACCCATAAAGAGCGAATACTGGGATGCCAAAGTAGTCCCAGGGGGGCAGTGGCTTTTTACGTTGTCAAGAGAAGTCGAGGCGGATGGAGCTGATCAAGCGATGAGAATTCATTCCCTCCTGCGGGTTTGGGGCATTACCCGAGCAGTCCCTACCTGCGTTGCCAGCCTCGAGCTTCGAAGCCATCTCAATCCTCTGGAGCTATGTCTACAACCTGGAGATTCTTCTTTGGATCTTTTCGTCTTTGTAAATTCCTTTCGTTCTCGAGGTGGAAGGTACGTTTGTTACGACCGCCGTCTTCAAATTGTTCTTTTCATACAGCTGACCCTTCACCCTGCGCTTCACAAGTGATCTGCAGGTTTCACGCATCAATATGGCAGACGAGATTCCACAATTTTCACCCGTCGCCGAACTTAACACCGACCACTTTTGCAGCGGCATGGGCATTCAAGGCCGGAACGTGATCGTAACGCTTGCGCATCAAGGGAGAGATTGGTCGGAGGCTCTGATTTGGGATTGGACAACCGACGAAAGGAATGTCGTCCGAAGTCCCGAACCGGGTGGAAGGGTAAGCTTAATGTCTTTGCTGTGTGCGATGCCTCTGAACTCTTAGTACAACCGCCCATAAAGTACTGGTTCATGGCAGCCTCAAAGGCCATACTCACCTTATGGGACTCAGCGACGCAAAGCATCGACGTCCATCTACCCTCACCGTTGGGAGGTTACGCAAAAGTCGGAAACCATCGGCCCGTCCCCAAGTCTGTCCCTTCTAACGAAGAGGTCATGAGTGATAGTGTCGGTCAGGCTCTTGTTCCCACTCTCGTAGACCCTTGGAATTCGGGTACGGACTTGCACCAGATTGCTCTAGCTCATTTGGACCAAGAGACCCTTCGGATCGATATGGAGAACCTTGGAGCAGGTCGTATTTGGTTCACATCGTATCTCAAGGACAACACTTACATGCAAGATCCAGAAGATGCCTCCAGCCCGTACGGAAACGAACACGAAGCACCGTCTGATTTCTTCAAGACAATCAGCGATCACTTAGTAGACCTATCGTCTTCAGGGCGCCTGACGTACTATCTCTCCCCAGAGAGCGGGAGTCAGGGAACCGAATCTATCTCGTATTACGTGCAATACGGGGACGAGCCTGGTCGCATACTTGGTGACCAACATTTTCCATTCATTTGCCCATTCAGTGGGATCGTTGGAAGCGTCAGTGTAGCAGGTGATCTGTTTGTATGGCGATTGGAACAAGCTGTGTGCAGTTCTGGTGGGGAGAATAGCAATGTTGGTCCGGTAGATATGGTCGGTTGAAGGCAGCGACTCTACGTCTAGCTCGAAATGTTTCGCATTTTGTTGTTGGAAGCGAGCCCGATATGATCCTTAAATAATGTTCTGGTTTATTTGTCCGTTTAGTGGAATTGTTGGCGACATAGGCGACCGACCTATGGACAGATTTGAGAACCACTTGTTTGTAGAAGCTCTGTTTGCTCTCCTGACAACACCATCCACATCAGAGATGCCGTTAATCACCACCTTACCACATGAAACTATACTTGAAATAACAAGATTTGCTGCTTTCAGAGACTCCATAGCTTTGTTGATTGTGAGTACTTCGTTCCGTATTTTCATTTGGTGACGGCAGTTCTGATTGCGAACCTGACCAGACCTGCAAAAGCTTGTACGATATATACAAAGCCCGCCCTTTCTGGATAGATCAAGTTCTCCGTTTGAAACAACGCTTTTCCCCATTGCTACCCGATCATATCGGCTCTTTAGCCATCGAAGACCTTAAACGTACAGCATGGAATCCTTACCTGCTTGAAACCGCTATTCGACAGCAAAAGGTCCAGCTTTCTGACCGTGGACGTTTAGATACCGCCTTGTGGAGCGATTATTGGGATGCCAAAGTAGTTCCAGGAGGACAGTGGCTTTTTACATTGTCCATTGAAGTCGGGGCGGATGATACTAATAAAGCAACGAGAAATTCACTCATCCGAGTTTGGTGCATCACCCGAGCAGTCCCTACATGCGTTGCCAGCCTCGAGCTTCGAAGCAACTTCAGTCCCCTGGAGCTATCTCTACAGCCCGGAGAATCTTCCTTGGGCCTTTTTGTCTTCGTAAATTCCTTTGGTTCTCAAGAGGGAAGGTACGTTTGTCGCGGCCTCTTCTACCTGTCCTTCCATATAGCTGACCCTTCACCTCGGCAAGTTATCTGCAAGTTTTACGTATCAATATGGCAGACGAAAGTCCACAATTCTCGCCCATCGCTGAACTCAAAACCGACCACTTTTGCAACGGCATGAGTGTGCAAGGCCGGAACGTGATCATAACGTTTGCGCATGAAGAAAGAGATGGGTCGGACGCTCTGATTTGGGACTGGAGAAACGACGAAAGGAATATCGTCCGAAGTCCCGAACCGGCTGCAAGGGTAAGCCTAACGTATTTGCTGCGTGCGATGCCTCTGAACTCTGAGAACACCCGTCCATGAAGTACTGGTTCATGGCAGCCTCAAAGACTATAGCTACCCTTTGGAACTCAGAGACGCGAAGCATCGAAGTTCATCTACCCTCACCGTTGGGTTACACAAAAGCCGAAAACCATTGCTCAATTTCTGCCCCTGCTCACAAGGAGGTCACGGGCGATGGTGCCGACCAGGCTATCGTCCCCACTCTCGTCAACTCTTGGAATTCGGGTACGAACTTGCACCAGATTGCACTGGCTCATTTAAACCAAGAGACCCTTCGGATCGATATGGAGGACCTTGGAGCTGGTCGTATTGGGTTCACATCGTATCGCAAGGACAACACTTACATGCAAGATCCAGAAGATGTCTCCAGCCCGTATGGAAACGACCTCGAAGTACCGTCTGATTTCGTCAAGACAGTCGGCGACCATTTGGTAGACCTATCGTCTACAGGGCGCCTGACACTCTACCTCTCTCCAGGGGCCGGGAGCGAAGAAACGAAACATTTCTCGTTTTGTGTATACGAGAATAAAATTGGTGGAATGGTTCGCGGGCAGCATTCTCCATTCATTTGTCCATTTAGTGGGATTGTTGGGTGCGTTAGTACGAAGGGAAATCTGCTTATATGGCGACCGGGACAAGATGTGTGCAGTTCTGGTGGGGAGAATAGCAATGTTGACCCGGACGATACGGTCGGCTGAAGGCAGTGACTCTATATACGTCTAGCTCGAAATGTTTCGCATTTTGTTATTGGAAGCGAGCCCGATATGGTCCTTAAATAATGTTCTGGTTTATTTGTCCGTTGAGCGGAATGGTTGACAACATATGGCAACCGAGCTACGAGAACCACTTGTTTGTAGATGTTCTGTTTGCTCTCCCGACAACACCACCCACGCCAGATGCCATTGATCACCACCTTACCGCATGAAATTATACTTGAAATAACGAGATTTGCTGCTTTCAGAGACTCCATAGCTTTGTTGATTGTGGGCACTTCATTCCGTATTTTCATTTGGTGAGGGCAGTTCTGATTGCGAACCTGACTAGACCTGCAAAGTCCTGCACGATATATACAAAGCTCGTCCTTTCTGGATAGATCAAGTTCTCCGCTTGAAACAACGCTTTAAACCTTTGCTACCAGATCATACTAGCTCTTTGACCATCGAAGACCTCAAACGTACAGCATGGAATCCATACCAATTCGAAACTGCTGTCCTGCAGCAAAAGGTTCAGCTTTCTCATCGTGGATGTTTGAAGACCTCCATGAGGAGCAATTATTGGGGTGCTAAAGTGGTTCCAGGAGGACAGTGGCTTTTTACGTTGTCAGTTGAGGTCGATGCGAACGACACTAATGAGGTACCGAGACGACATTCACTCATCCGGGTCTGGTGCATCACGCGAGCAATCCCTACATGCGTTGCCAGCCTCGAGCTTCGAAGCGACTTCACTCCGCTGGTGCTATGTCTGCAGCCTGGAGATTCCGCCTTGGATCTTCTTGTCTTCGTATATTCCTTTTGTAAAGAACCAAGGAGGTAGGTTGTCGCGAGCGGCCTCTCTGACCTGTTCTTTCACATAACTGACCATTCGCCCTGATGTGCGCCAGTGTCTATCTCCAAGCATTGCGTATCAACATGGCCGATGAGAATCCACAATTTTTGCCTGTCGCCGAACTCGAAAGCGACCGCTCTTGCAGCGGCATAAGCGTGCAAGGTCGGAACGTGATCATGACGTTTTCGCATCAAGGAGGAGAGGAGGACGCTCTGATCTGGGACTGGAGAAACGACGAAAAAGATTTCATCCGAAGTCCCGAACCGGCTGGAAGGGTGAGTCTAATGTCTTTGCTGTTTGCAAGGCCTCTGAACTCTGAGAATATCCGCCATGAAGTATTGGTTCATGACAGCCTCAAAGACGATTGCCACCTTTTGGGACTTAGAGACGCTAAGCATCGAAGTCCATCTACCCTCACCGTTAGGAGGTGACGCAAAAGTCGGAAGCCATCGCCCTCTCTCTACCGCTTCTAATACCCATGATGGCATCGATTATGCTATTGTTCCCACCCCCATCGATCCTTGGATCTTGGGTACGGACTTGCATCAGATTGCTTTGGCTCATCTGAAAAAAGAGACCCTTCGGATCGATATGGAGGACCTTGGAGCCGGTCGTATTGGGTTCACATCGTACCCCAAAGACAACACTTATATGCAAGGAGATACGTTCCGTCCATTTGGAAACACCTACGAAGTACCGGCAGATGTCTTCAAGACAGTCAGTGACCATTTGGTAGACCTATCGTCTTCAGGCCGCCTGACACTTTACCCCTCTCCAGAGGGCAGGGGCGAAGAAACGGAATGCATTGTATACAAGACCAATGTCGATGGCATGGATCTAGTAGGCCAAAATTTGCCATTCATTTGCCCGTTCAGCGGGACTGTTGGCAGCGTTAGTACGGGAGGCACTCTGTCCATATGGCGACCGGAACAGGATGCGTGCGTCTAGCTCGAATCGTTAGTATGGTCTACGTGGAAGTGGATTAGACATGATCATTAAATAAAGGGTTGTTTTATACTTTGTCCGGTTATTGCATATGGCAAACGGACTGAGTTACGAACGACTTCGAGAACGAGTCGGGCGCATCGCGAAGCAATTATTTATATCTCCCGTCTGTGGTGAACAGCACTCACCTCATTAACTAGGTCTTGTCCTTGCGGAACGACCAGTGTTTGTGTCCTACTACTAGAATAAGTAGCAACATCCGACGGCGCGGTGAACGGGGTTCTGTGCCCCAAGTACCTTTTAAGGAGTTGGTCGGCGAGCTCCCAGGGCACATCGCGCTCCGTGACGGGACTGGCATTACTCTATTTGCATAGAGTGCCTAAGACGCGTTACGTGGCGTGTTGCCTTGCATTGGTGGGGGGGAGTGCTAGCCTGACAGGACGTGAGGCATTTCTAGCCTTGGTAGGGGTGTCCGAGGGGACCGAAGTGGAGGAGGTTCATATTAGAATTGCTCCACAGCAAAGCAAACAATCATGCTCTTTACACAGCTAAGAGAACGGGAAGCTGTTAGCTTGCTGCTTTGTGGTGGGGCAGTAAACACCATTTAACAGTGGGTCAGGGATCGCTAAGGATGTGCGTGGGGGTGTTGGTTGGCCGGAGGTCAGTCGGCAATGCGGGTTGCCGGACCTTCTCTGGGACTTTGTGTGACGAGTATTGGTTTCGAGATGCAGGGACAGTGGGGGAAGCGGGACTAGCTCCAAAAGAATCAGACTACAATAACCAACGGCCAACCTTCATAAGGCGGCTTGGAAGAAAGAAGGGAGCGAACCCCCATTGATGGGCAGCAAAACGGGAGCTTTCATCGCAACTACACGAAAGGACGAGAGTTCAAGTGTTTTCCAAGTACACGGACAACTCAAAGCTAAGGGGTGGTCGCAGCCGCCGACGGCTATCTTGTCAATTCATTCACAGTAGCCCGTTGTGTTCGGCTCATGTGCGCTGCAACCGGTATTAGGCACCGTTGTCGGGATAATCCAGGTCAGGTTGGGTAATAACTTTGACACTGCAACCTACCGGAATCATGGCAGGAATGTCAAGCTAATGGCACTCCTGAGCACTTTCTCGAGTCATATTGAAGCTTGTTTGTAGGGCATTCTATTTGGTCTCCTGACAACATCTTTCACGCCAGATATGGCATCAATCACCACCTTACCGTATGAAATCATACTCGAGATAACAAGACTCGCCGCTTTGAGGGATTCGGTAGCTCTTTTTACTGTTGGTGTTTTATGATTTATCTTCATTCGGCGACGGCAGTTCTGATTGCAAACTTGACCAGACCTGCAAAGCCCTGCACGAAATATGCAAAGCTCGTCCTTTCTGGATAGATCAAGTTCTCCGGCTCAAGCAGCGTTTTAACCCTTTGCTACCCGATCATGTCGGGTCTCTGGCCATCGAAGACCTCAAACGTACAGCATGCAATCCATACATATTCGAAACCGCTATCCGACAGCGAAAGATCCAGCTTTCTCACTGTGGACGTTTGAAGACCCCAACAGAAAGCGATTATTGGGATGCCAAAGTAGTTCCGGGAGGACAATGGCTGTTTACGTTGTCCACTGAAGTGGAGGTGGATGTCACTACTGGAGCAAAGAGACAATGTTCACTCCTGCGAGTTTGGTGCATTACTCGAGCAGTTCCTACATGCATTGCCAGCTTCGAGCTTCGAAACAACTTCACTCCTCTGGAGCTATGCCTGCAACCTGGAGACTCCTCCTTATGCCTTTTTGTCTTCGTAAACTCGAATTCCTTTCATTCCCAGCAGGGAAGGTACGTTTGTGGCGAGCGCCGGCTTCAAGTTGGTTTTTGCATACAGCTGACCATTCACCCTGCGCTTTGCAAGCCATCTGCAAGTCCTGCACGTCAACATGGCAGATGAGAGTCCACAATTTTTGCCTGTCGCCGAACTTCAAACCGACCGTTTTTGCAGCGGCATGGGTATACAAGGCCAGAACGTGACCGTAACGTTTGCGCATCAAGGAAGAGATTGGTCGGAGGCTCTGATTTGGGACTGGAGAAACGACGAAAGGAACGTCGTCCGAAGTCCCAGCCCGGCTGGATGGGTGAGCCTAACGTCTTTGCTGTTTGCAATGCCTCTGAAGTCTGAGAACATCCGCCCATGTAGTATTGGTTCATGGCAGCCTCAAAGACTATAGCCACTCTATGGAACTTAGAGACGCGAAGTATCGAAGTCCATCTACCCTCACCGTCAGGAGGTTACGCAAAAGCCGGAAGCCATCACCCCATCTCTGCCGCTTCTAATGAGGTCACCCCTGATGGCATCGATTATGCTATCATTCCCAGTCTCATCGACTCTTGGATCTCGGGTACGGACTTGCATCAGATTGCTTTGGCTCATTTGAAGCAAGAGACCCTTCGGATCGATATGGAGGACCTTGGAGCCGGTCGTATTTGGTTCACAGCGTATCTCAAGGACAATACTTACATGAAAGGAGATATCCTCAGCCCGTATGGAGACGAATACGAAGTACCGAGTGATTTCTTCAAGACAGTCAGCGATCATTTGGTGGACCTATCGTCTTCAGGCCGCTTGACCCTTTACCTCTCTCCAGAGGGTGGAGGCGAAGACACGGAATGCATCTCAGACTTTGTATGCAAGACCAGGGTCGACGACGAACAACATTTTCCATTCATCTGCCCGTTCAGCGGGATTGTTGGCAGCGTTAGTGCGGGAGGCTTTCTGTCCATATGGCGACCGGAACAGGTCTAGCTCGAGTCATTAGTATGGTCTTCGCGGAACAGGACTAGACATAATCGTTTATTTTATCTGTCTAGTTAGTGCATACGGAAAACGGACTGAGTTACGAACGACTTCGAGAACGAGTCGAACGCATCTAGTGGACCAATGATCGCTGAAGTTGTGCGTGGAGGTGTTAGTCGACCAGATGTTAGTCGCCAATGCTGGTTGTCGGACCTTCTCTAGGACTTTGTGTGACGAGTATTGGTTTCAAGATGTAGGATAGTGCGGAAAGCGGGATTAGCTCCAAAGGAATCGGACTACAGCAACCAGCGGCCAACCTTCATAAGGCGGCTTGGAAGAAAGAAGGGAGCGTCCTCAAGCGAACACCCATTGCTAGGCAGCAAAACTGGAGCTTTCATCGCAACTAAAAGAAAGGACGAGAGTTCAAGCGTTTTCCAAGTACACGAACAACGTAAAGCTAAGGGGTGGTCGCACTGTCGCAGTTACCGACGGTTATCTTGTCAATTCACAGCAGCCCGTTGTGTTCGGCTCATGTACCCTGCAACCAGTATTAGGCGTCCTTGTTGGGATCATCCGGGTTGGGTAACAATTTGACATTGCGACCTACCGGAATCATGTTAAGCTAATGGCACTCCTGGGTACTTTCATGTTGAAGCTTGTTTGTAGTCATTCTATTTGTCTCCAAACACCATCATTCACGCCAGAGATGCCATCAATCACCACCTTACCGTATGAAATCGTACTCGAGATAACAAGATCCGCAGCTTTGAGAGATTCGGTAGCTCTTTTGATAGTTGGTGTTTTATCATTCATCTTCATTTGGTAACACAGCTCTGACCGTGAACTTGACTAGACCTGCAAAGTCTTGCACGAGATATGCAAAGCTCGTTCTTTCTGGATAGATCAAGTTCTTCGGCTGAAGGAGCGCTTTAACCTTCTGCTACCTGATCATATTGGCTCTTTGGCTATCGAAGATCTCAAACGTACAGCATGGAGTCCATACCGATTCGAAACCGCTATTCGACAGCAAAAGATCCAGCTTTCTCACTGTGGACGTTTCAATACCCCAATGGGAAGCAACTATTGGGAAGCCAAAATAGTTCCGGGAGGACAGTGGCTCTTTACGTTGTCCAGCGAACCGGAGGATATCACTGCTGGGTGGTGTTCGCTCCTGCGGGTTTGGCGCATCACCGAAGCAGTTCCTGCAGTCCCTACATGCATCGCCAGCTTCCGGCTTCGAAAAAACTTCAGTCCTATGGAGCTATGTCTACAACCTGGAGATTCCTCTTTGGATCTTTTTGTCTTCGTAAACTCGAAAATCCTTTTCAGTCATTCCCAGCAGGGATGGTACGTTTGTCGCGAACGCCGTCTTCAAGCTGGTCTTTTCATATAGTTGACCCTTTACCCCGCACTTTACAAGCTATCTGCAAGTCTTACATATCAACATGGCAGATGGTAATCCACAATTTTCACCTGTGGTCGGGCTTCGTAACCGCCGCATTTGCAGCGGCATGGGTATACAAGGCCAGAACGTGGTCGTAACGTTTCCTGAAGGAAGAGATTGGTCGGAAGCTCTCATCTGGGACTGGAGAAACGATGAAAGGAATGTCGTCCAAAGCCCCAGACCAGCTGGAAAGGTAAGCCTTATGGCTCTGGTGTGTACAATGCCAGGCTTGAACTCTGAGAGCATCCGCCCATGTAGTATTGGTTCATGGCAGCCTCAAAGACTATAGCCACTTTATGGGACTTAGAGACGCGAAGTATCGAAGTCCATCTACCCTCACCGTCAGGAGGTTACGCAAAAGTCGGAAGCCATCACCCCATCTCTGCCGCGTCTACTGAGGAGGTTTCCGGTGGTGCCGACGACCATGCCATCGATATCATTCCCACTTTCGTCGACTCTTGGAATTCGGGTACAGACTTGCATCGGATTGCTTTGGCTCATTTGGAGCAAGAGACGCTTCGGATCGATATGGAGGACCTTGGAGCCGGTCGTATTGGGTTCACGTCGTATCTCAAGGACAATACTTACATGGAAGGAGTTCCCACCGGCCCGCATGGAGACGAATCCGAAGTACCAGCTAATTTCTTCAAGACAATCAGCGACCATCTGGTAGACCTATCGTCTTCAGGCCGCTTGACACTCTACCTCTCTCCAGAGGGCGGAGGCGAAGAAACGGAATGCATATCATATTTTGTAGACAGGGCCAGGGTCGATGACATTCATCTAGACGAGCATTCTTCATTCATTTGCCCGTTCAGCGGGATCGTTGGTAGCGTTAGTACGGGAGGTAATCTGTTCATATGGCGATTGGGACAGGATGCATGCATCTAGCTCGAGTCATTAGTATGGTCTCCGCGGAAGCAGACTTGACATGATCATTAAATAAAGGTTTATTATATTTGTCCGGTTAACTTCGAGAACGAGTCAGGCGCATCGCGAAGCATTTATTTTCTCTCTCTTCCGTTTGTGATAAATAGCACCCGCCTCATTGCTTGGCAAGCTCCCAAGGGCCTTTCAGAATGAACGCGTCGCGCTCCGTATGGGACTGCCATTACTCCAGCTGCATAGAGTGCCTAAGACGTGTTGCATTGCATTGGTGGAGGCCCCATCACGTTCGTTCTTGCAGTTAGGAGCGCCAGCCTGACTGAACGTGAGGCATTTCTAGCCTCGGGAGGGGAGTTTGAGGAACCGAAGTGGGTGAGCCTTTCAGATCAGAGCTGGGTCCATCATAAAGCATACGATCACGCTCTCCGTACGTCGGAGGAGGGTGGGGCTCCTGTTGGCTCATTGTATTCAGGTGAGCCCGCAATCGCTGAAGTTGTGCGTAGAGGTTTTGTTCAACTGGATGCCAATCACCAGGACTGGTTGGTGGGCCAAGGCGCACAAGACGGCGCGGCACGCGGGACTAGGACCTTGAAAGGAGTCGGGTTGCGACGAGCCGGAAGCCAACCTTCAGCAGGCCGATTGGGAGAAGGCGTTCTCATTCCTAGATACGAGCGAATGCCATCTTTTTGCTGGATATCAAGCGGGGGATTTCGTGGCGAGCACGCGAAAAAGGCGATACTAGCTGGAGACTTTTTCAAAGTACAATCGAGTGAGGGATATTTCCTAGTCGTGATTCGAACGCGGCGCAGATTACAAGAGGGGAAAGGGAGCCAGTAGTTTGAAATCCACATCTCGAACTGTATTTCGCTAGCAGTAAGCCCGCGTACCGGATGACTTCTTTCCAACGGCGAGACCACGCGGTGCACCGTTTTAGATTCTCCGATTCTGAGATTCTGAGGTTCTCGCACTTCTCTTCAGCGGCAATCGTCGACGCCGACGGGCATAGAGAAGTGGGGGAGAGGAGGGGCTACTGGAGAATTCCGTGCTGCGGAATGCGGTCTTTTTGGACTCCTTTTCGTTGAGCAAGTCGGTTCCGTCACCACGGACGTTTTTCGGGAGTGAGCGAGGGTTGTTTGGAATGTTCTTCGCAACGGCATAAAAGATCATGCATACCAGGTTCTCTATATTTCAATTGTGGTTGACAGCACTCTGGAAAGCGACAAAACGGACCAGACTAGACTGAAGCTGCTCAACGATCTTCGTTCACGGGCACAGACGATGCCCGGACCTCGGCGCCCTTGCCCGCATCCATTACGCGGCAGCCGATCTTTCCTTGAAACAGAACCAAAAGCGGCGCATGCTACCCTTCACGGCCGGGAGTGATGTTGCCGATCATTTCATGTGGGCGAAAGGAGGCGCTTGGCCAAAAAAAAAAAAAGCCCTGAATATGCCGCTTTCTCAAATGCGGAGATCGACAGAAGAGAAAGGAGCGAACCGCCGTTGCCAGGCCCAAGCGAATTAATTCCTGAAATCGAACGACACTCCCGACGCCTTCACGTTTAAGCTGCGGAAAAAGGTGCGATTTCTATTCCGAGCTTTTGTGTGGGTGAGGGTCCGAAAGGGGAGAAAAACAGTCATTTGGGAGCGGAAGTGAAATTTCCCTGCGCATCTGGCTTCTGAGCGATATGCCGAGTGATTGTTTCCAAGAGTTGACAGTTTCTAGCTGGTTAAGGTGAGGAGGCGCTTAAGAGAAACACGATGTGGTGTGTGCCCAGGTTCTGCCCAAGAACTTTTAAGCAAGGGACAAAGAAGGTTTGTGGCTGACGAGCCTTTGAGGAGAGGGTCCTATGGCTTGGGAACGGGGCAGGCGTGGGGATTTGATTTGTTTTGCTGACGGGCTCGGTTGCAGTATGCCCGTTGACAGGTCCTGAAGATTGTGCCGTTGGCGAACGACTTCCACCACGTGTAGAACCCAAGTGGTGCATACTTTACGGCGCTGTGGGGGTCAGTTGAACTGAGTTCAAGATACACTTTGGTTTTTGGGGGGGGGGGCATCACCACGCGGTGCTTGGCCGTCGGAGACTCCAAAGGTCTTGAAACCGTGGGTGCTGTGAAGTCATGAGGGAAATGATTGATTGTGCGCGCGCGTCCAGCCACATAAAAATAGTTACACGGACCTGAAACTAACTCATAGGGGGGACCGGAGATTTTGGCTTAAACCCATCCGCAAGCGTCCCTTGATATTTTGGTAAGGGACTCAGCAACCCGCACCCGCCGTAGTCACAATATCCGAGGCGATCGACCTAGGGAATTGCTGGTTGGGGAACGCCCCAAGATGAACGTTCCTTTTGGCAATAAAACCAGGACGGTTATTGTCCTTGGCGGTTTGTTTTGGAGGGTAAAATTCATTTTTCCAGAGGGTCTGGAACGGGGCGCGGTGGAGCATCAATGGCGTATCGAACATTGGGTTCGCTTGGAGGTGTGAGAGACACTAAGAGTCACTAAACGTTAAAAGGCATCTACGAAGCGCCACAGCGGGGGAACGAAGGTGGTCTCTGCCTCGAGGCGGTGGACGGTAAGTAGGTCAGCGGATGTCGGGGGAGAGAGCGGGAGACCCTTTAGCTATGGGACCAAATTGCCGGATAGTTCACCGAGACAAGATTGTGCAGAACGCCTCGACCCGCGCTCTGAACAAACGGATGCAAGCATCAGATATCCAAAAATAATATTCAATTCATCAAAATGCGATGTAGACTTGATTCTTATCAGTAAAAGTAATTTTCCCGACCCGCGTGAACGAGGCTTTGCACAATTGGCTGTGCAAGGCATACGGGGTGCAGTCAGAAAATGGCAGAATTTCTGGAATTGGGATGGAGATTTGGCGCCTTTGAGGGAGGAAGCTGTGCGGTCCCGTTGCACATGAGACCGTCCCCCCGGGTTGCCGGGCAAACCGAATGAGGGGGTTAAGGGTCCTATGTTTTGATGCCAAAAGATGTTCGAATAATCTGGCGTCCACCCAAATTCGTCCTTCTCGAGCTCTGGGTGGTTGCTTATAAGGCTCCAAGACTGCGCCTCTTCCCGCTCTCTCTTGCGCCCCTCCAGCCTTTGCCCTCCTCCCCGGCATCCGTCGTTCCCTCTTTGAGCGTTTGTTCCTATCGCTCAATCTTCCCCCTCCAACGACAACGACTTGACGAGTGTTCCATCCACCAGCCCTTCTCTACTACGACCTGTTTGCTCTTCTCATTTCACGTTCCAGTCCAGATCGAAATTCACACATAACTCGACATCATGAGGACAGCATCATTCTTAACGGCTGGGCTTCTCGCCCTTTCAAGTGTTATCTCTTCCCCAACTCCAACGAGGGTGCAGCACAGAACCTCGAACAAGCGGGCTCCTCCAGCGGGATTCGTCTACGCTGAGGACGGCAAATTCAAGGTCGACGGCAAAGACTTCTATTTTGCGGGTACCACCGCTTACTGGCTGACTCAGGTATGTAAATAGCTGCGCGAGTTTATGCCGGTTTCCGCTTGTCGTTTTGCTGCGGGGCCGAGGATCCTGGTTGTCGTTTCGTCGGGCAGTGGCAGCTTCTGCCCATTTTCGGTTGCGATCGCGCCGTACACTTTCCCGCGCCTCGCATGCGGCTACACATTAGTACCTCGCTTTCGAAACATGCGCCAAAACACGTCTTCGATCGGCTCTCCTGACCAATCGAATGCCGATGTCGGTGCGAGCCGTCAGACTCATCGCGAAGGGACGAAGCGGGCGAAACCAATTATCCCACCCAATTCCCCTGAATACCCCCGCCGGCTTCACCGAAACCGAAGTAAAAAGCCTGTTTGCTAATTTAACCTCATTTTCTGTCTCACGTTTAGGTTCAAACTAATGCCGACATCACGAAGACTCTCGACACCATTAAAGCTGACAAGCTCCAAGTCGTCCGTATCTGGGGTTTCCGGGAGATCGTTGGTGAGACCACCGCTGACCCAGCAACCTACACTCAGGTAAGCTCCATCATTCTGTGTCTTCTCTTTGTCTCTTGTTCTCGGCAGTCGCTACCAGTGCTCAGGAGGAGCGTGGGCGAAAATGGTCTGCTTTTTCTGTTATTGGTTACGGTGTTATCATACCGAAGCTTGGGCGCTTCATTGGCTTATCTCGATCTCGACCGGCACGGTCCCCGCCGGTCTCGAACTTTCTTTTTTCTTCTGTTTTGCTGACATCATACCCACTTTACGTAGCAATGGATAAACGGAGAACAGAAGTGCAACCAACCTGGTCTCGACCGTATCAAGTTCATCCTTGACGAAGCCCAGAAGCGCGGCATCTACGTTCAAATTTCCTTGACGAACAACTGGTACGTTGCCCCCGCTTGTTTCTTACATGCTCTCATCGCTCATCGATGTTACCTCTCCTCGAAAACCTAATCGCTGTCTACAATCAACAGGGCACCCGATTTCCCAGCCAACGCCACCACCAAGTTCCCACTCGGCTCCCTCTCCAACTCGTTCGGCGGTATCGACACCTACGTCCAACAAACCCATCCCGGAGGTACCCACGACCTCTTCTACACCGACGAGACCGTCAAGGGCAAGTACCAGAACTGGTTGAAGTGCATCATCCCCCAAGTCTCCAACCACACCGCTCTCTTCGCATGGGAGTTGGCCAACGACCCCCGATGCAAGGGCGACGACAGCCGCACCACCAGCGGAAGCTGCAACGCTCAGACCATCACTCGCTGGACCGCCGACACGTCCACGTTCGTCAAGACCCTCGACCAGAACCACATGGCCGCCTCCGGTGACGGTGGATTCTACTGCACGGACTGCGCGAAGCTCTTCCCCCGCGCCGCACCTGCAACCGTCTCTGGTGGTTCCGTCAACATGGTCGGCAAGCGCGGCGGCAAGAAGCGCACTGGATACCTCACCAGGGCTATGGTCCTCGCTCAGATCAAGGCAAGGGAAAAGGCTGCTTACAAGGCCGCTCGCAATGCTCCCGGTGCTAAGAGGAGCATTCGTGGTTCCTGGTCCGCTCCCGTCGCATCGTTCAAGAGGCTCAGCTCTCGCCAGGACTCTTCCGTCGGTCCCGGCTACGACGGTTCCTACACCATCGACACTGAGGACATCGGCAACGTCCCGACCATCGACTACCAGACCTTCCAGTTCTTCCCCGATCAGAACACCTACAATGCTAACGGACAAGATACCAGCGGCCCCCCACCCGGTGGAGCTGGTGGTGCCAACTTCCAAGCGACGGTTCAGGCTGGTTTGGATTGGATCACCAACCACGCCGAGACTGCTCAGGCTTTCAATAAACCCACCATCATGAACGGTTTCGGTCTCGTCAACTCGGACAGCAGCGGCAGCTTCGTTCCTTTCTCCGGCACCACCGTCGCGGCTACCTCCAGTGACAACTCGGCCAGGAGAGCGAAGCGCGATCAGGCTGTTTCGAGCGACGACCAGCAGAACACCGCTTACGGCAGCTGGACTAATCGTACGTCGTATCGCTTTGCCATTCTTGATGAACAGTAACTAATATAGGCCTCCTTTCATCCTCCAGAGGCTGTCAATTCCGGCATCAACGGTATCACTAACTACCAGCACGGCGAGAGCGGCCTCACCGGCCAAGACTCGTCCCAAGGTCACAGCAACAGCGGCTCCGACACTCAAGGCAACTCGCCCGACGATGGTTATCGTATTTCCAGTCAAGGTATCAACACCATTTTCAGCAACACCGGCCAGCAGCAGATGGACAAGTCTGGAAGCGATTCTGGTTAAAATGGATAAGACACTATCGTTTCGCTTGTGGATCTTGCCGTTTTCTCTTCTCTCTCATGTCATCTAAAGGATATTTGGTTTGGTCTTCCTATCTGGTCACGTTACATCTCTTACGTTTATTACTTATCACGCTTAGTTATCCCTCTCCTCCACTTCTCGCTGCCCTCCCCCCCACGCTCTCCGTAACTTCTCCGAGTTCCATTCTCCCTCCTCGCTACTCTCAACCCCTCTCCTCGATAACGCTCCCCTCCACTTGGACACGGTCACGACCTCCTCTCTACCCACTCGGAATTGTTTTCATGTGCATTTTGCTTTTTTCGGAACGCTTTTTTCTCTCTAACGGAAACGGACAGTTGATGGATAATGTAGAACTCGTCGGTGCTTTTTTTTGCTTCCACTTTTCTCCTTACGCCATGTCTATTTTCGGGATTTGACACTGTACGTAGCTAATTTTGGATCTGTCTCTCGTTGCTCTGTGGCTCTCTATGGGCTACGTTGAGCACAGGATCTCGTGTTGATTTCGGAATGGACATATTTTTTTTGTGCTGTGGATCGAATAACGTGTGTATGTTGATTGGTCGTACCGAGTGTCTCTCTGCCTTGCTTCTCGCGCTTGTTTGGACCATTGGCAAAGCTTGACGGTCAGTGCTTGGGAAGTCCGTCTCAACCACGTAGAGACGGCACGCCACCATGCCCAGATCATCTCAATCAGTCGTCCTCATCAACGCAGTAGTCAGCTCCATCGTCTGGCTAGTTCAAGTCTTTGCTCCGAATTTGCTTTATGACGGACATATCTCGAAATTCGTCTCCAGAACTGCGGGTCTGGTTCGTACTCCTTTTCTCTCCTTAGAATCATCCAGTAACCTTACTGACGACCTTGTGGCATTACCGCTTCCAATACATGCGGCTTCAATTTCTACTTGTCAGAGACATCCAGGAGCGTTAACTCCAGAACGAGAGCCGATGCACGGGGTCCTAGCATGCTTCCACCTCGCTATCCTCGTGCACATCTGGTCTTCAGCTCTCTCCTCGAGACCACACGCTCACGTCGGAACGGCCTTGATGGAACTCACATATGCGCTCTCCGCTGGAGTCATGTGTGCCTTCTTCCCAAAATATGGGAGTGGAGTGGCGTTGTTCGGCGCGGTACCCAATTTCCTCTTTGCCGTCGCCATTTGTCGAGCGGGAGGGTTCGGTGTCGGGGACTTGCTGGCGATGTTGAGAGGAGATGTGGCAGTGGCGAGCGTTGATTCGAATGGGAGGAGGAAAGACCTGAAGAATTCAAGCAAGGGTGAATGAGAGAGGCGGTGTTTTGTATGATAGATTGGGTTGTAGTTGGTATCCTTTAGCTCAAAGTGCACTCCTCGGCTAGTGTATTCGTCCTAGTCATCAAGCAAAACGACGTTGGCGATCATTTCCTGCACGTTGTGTGACCTAAGGATAAGTTCCTGTACTCTTAGTAGTTACAGTTACTTGGTATCATAGTGCGGCGCTCGAGTCCGCCACACAGAGCAACTCCGTCCAACCACAGCGGAACCTGCTTTTTTGGGACCCACCTTTGTCAATCATCCCAAGGCCCAATGACCAAGTCCACTCAACCCATCGTACTATTCTTCGCGATCGCGGGTACGGTCGTCTGGCTTGCCAAGACCTTCGCGCCAGACTTGGTCTACGATAGTCCCCCTGCGAACTGGTTTTCTCAAGTTGCCGGACTGGTAGGTCACTTCCACTCATTTCCTCGCCTATTCATTTCGAACTAAAGGTCCTTATGAACTTTGCCGCTTTTTGGACACTTTGTGTGCAGGAGCGTCTTGGCACTATGACACCAGATCGCGAGCCGGTGCAGGGCATCGTCGTCTGCCTTAATTTTGCCATCGTTGCCTTCATTTGGCTCGCCGCTCTCTCGTCCAAAAGGGACTTTCATTTGGCGGTAGCGATCCTTGGAATGTCATTCGGTCTCGCATCAGCTGTGACCTGTGCGATCTCTCCCAACTACGGAAGTGGTGTCCTGCTGTTTGGCGCGGTCCCGAATTTCTTCTCTGGACTCGCGGTTTTCGTGCTGGGAGGTTTCGGATGGAAGGATTTGCTTAGTGCAGACGATGAAGGCGCGAAAAACTATGTGAAGAAGGAGCTTTGAGTGGTAATCCGGAGTTGGAAGTTGTCAAGTAATTCCAATTCGTCATATCAGCTACCTCCTCGCCGCTTGTCTGTTGTGGGATATTTACTCCAATCCAAGCTAAGTTGCCTCCATCGTCCATTGCGAAGAGTTCTGGGCGCACAGACGGAGGATGCCAAAAGGCTCTTATGGCTGCGCGGACGGTGCCGCAACCAAGTGCGCGACGTCGGACAGAGCGTCCACCACAAAACGCACACGGTTAAAAAGAGCGAACTTTCGCCGCACAATTGACAGAAAGTTCCTCAAAAAGCAAAATTTTGACGCCTACAGGACTTGAACCTGTGACCTTCAGGAAGTTCCAAGGAAGCTGGAATCTGACCGTCTACCACTGACTTAAGGCGTCTTGTTGGAAACGAACTAGCGCAAATCTATTATATAGTTAAATAACTCTTCCGCTTATTCTTGTCCGTCACCCGCCCTCCCGATAGCAAGGCAGGGACTCTCTCCTTCCTCAGCCATCGGGCTCTCTGTCCTACCGCTGAGCGTAGTGGGGGCGAGCACCAGTAATGGAACACTGTTCACATCCTCCTCCCCAGTTCTAACTTCAAACAGAATTATAACATTTATAACAGCTCCCGTCAAACAACCTAATCCTTCTTAACACCTTTCCTATCCGGGAACCCGAGATCACCATAACCCGTCCACTCGGGATTACAAGCCCTGAAACGTTGCTTCTCCGAGATTTTCAACAGCTCCTCGATCTCCTCGTCCGACAAATTCACCAGCTTCTTGTTACTCTCTATCCTCGCGTTACTAACGGATTTGGAAATGACCGTCGTATTTTCCATGTTGGCCCAGATGGAGATGAGGATGTTCGCTGGGTGGACGTTGTGCCGTTCGGCGATTTTGACGACGACTTCGTTGGTGAGGAGTGGTGAGTTGTCGGATCCGAGCGGGGAGTACGCGGTTACGACGATCCCTTTTTCTTTGCAGAGCTTGCGAATGTCGGGTTGAGGGCAGGAGCTGGCGGTAAGCAAGCGATGGTTAGCCAGTGCGACTCGCCCTTTCGAGCGAAAGACCGGATTTCGCGACGCTTACGGGTGAAGTTCGATTTGGTTGACGGCAGGAACGTAGTCACTGTTCTCAAGCAGCCTAGTAAGGTATTCGACGGAGACGTTCGAAACACCTGGAGGGGCAGAGCAGCCTTGTCAGCATCAGGCCGAGGGCGGTCCCAAAGCAAAGCACCCACCGATGGCTTTGACCTTATCCGGGTTCAACTTCTTCACATTGACCATCGCCTTCCAGGTATCAACCCAATCGATATTCTTGTTCGCTTTCCAATCTTTTGTCATGGGCGCCGGCCAATGCATGAGCCAAAGATCCAAATAAGGCGTATCGAGCTTCTGCAATGAGCTGAGCAAGGCCTCCTCGGGGTCTCCGTGGTCCGGGTTGTTCAGCTTGGTGGTCAAGAAGATATCTTCTCTTTTCACGCCGGAAGCTTTGATCCCTTGTCCAACCTCGGTTTCGTTGTCGTACCCAGCGGCGGTGTCGATGTGCCTGTACCCAGCGTCCTTGAGCGCGTACTCAACGGCATGCTCGACCTCCCCTGGTTTGGACTAGCAGAAAAAAATTCCGCACGCGTCGTCAACCACACAACCCATCGGCATTACCGGAACCGCTCACCTTCCAAGTGCCCAGTCCGTAAACAGGCATCTTGTCCCCGGTGTTAAGTGTAACGTAGTCGTATACAGGCATGATGTTTCTTCTCTTATACGCCGAAGATGAGTAAGGCGAACCGAAGTTTAGAAACGGCAGAGAGGAGCGAGTGGTGGAAGAGAACGATCGTGTTGCAACCGGTACAAGAGGGGCGGTTTGAGTGGTTCTGGTTGGTTTTATACCAGGGGAAGCGCCGATCAACGACGTCAGTTTTTGCGTATGTCGGTGGAGGTGTGTTGCCGGTAGGCGCGACATCTGTCACTCGGCCGAGAGGAGCGTTTAGGTTTATTCTGTACAGTAAGTAGAACGAATGAGTGAGGGAAACGGGCGGATGCACCTCGAACAAGTCTGCAACTTTATCACCCAGACTGGGAAATTTTACCGATGTTTTAGCGGATGGAAGCCACTTTATCGTTTACTTAAGGGTATTACAAAATGGAAGTACGAGCCGTTTCCCCGAAAAACCAAGGGTCCGAGTAATACAGCACAGTAAAGGCAGGAGGGATGGGAAGACTAATAAAACAACAGAGGAAGCGATAAGGAGGGAATTTTGGCGACGGGCCAATGCCGTTTCTCTGTCATACACCGGACGTTGAAGCCGTAGCGGGAGGTTGTCCGGTTGCACCATCAGCAACAGCAGGCTTTGGCTTATTTTTGCTTCCTTTAGGTCGACCCCGAGGTCTTTTAGCGGGAGGCGCGCCATCCGAGGCGGGGTCTGACGGAGTCGAGGTGACAACTGGAGCAGCTGCTGCTGGGGCCGTGGCTCCTGTTGTAGCTGATTTTGGCGGTCGACCCGGACCTCTCTTCTGAGGTAATTGGGATGGAGGTGGAGGTGAAGAGGTTGGTTCGGGATTAGATCCAGAACTGGCCACTTCTCCGGGATGGCCGGTAGCACTGGATCGTCGTTGTTTTGCACTGCTAAAAACGTGCCATTTAGTTAGGGAGGGCAAGGTATTTGGATGGCAAGAAAGCGAGGACTAACGCTCTCTCCTCTAGTTGAGACTTTAGGGATTTACCCTCTTCAAGGCCGAGTTCGCGACGAAGCTTGTCAACTTCAGCTTTCGCGGAAGCGTACTCGCCGTGTTCGAGCTCATGGATCTTCTTTCGAAGATCATCGCACCTGCACAAAGAGGCCTGCTCAATCATCCTGAAATACGTGTATGCAGGACGGTCGAACGCTTACTCTTTTTGTGCTTTCGACTCTTCCAGGTCGACCTGCTCAAACAATGGCCCGTTGGTTGGGTGAACAAGTATCTCTAAGCTGCGGGCGTCACCTTTTCTCGGTTTTCGTTTATTTCACGGAGCTGAGCCAGCAATGACGTGCGTTGAGACTCTTAAAAAAGCTCGCGAGGTCAGCCTTTCAGGACCGAATAGCGAGTTTGGAGCTTTTACCCAGCCGTTCCCGTTGTTTCTTAAAGTCGTTCAAAGCCTTGACCTTCTTCTGCAGACTCGTATCATACGACATGATCTTGGTTGTTTGGAGTTGCAGAGATAAGGTGTGTTTCCTTGGAGGGTGGGTAGGAGTCAGTTCCGACATTCGAGCTCTGAGAGGTTCTCAGTATTGGCACTTTAGCTCTGCGGACTTGGCCATCTTCACTAACGGGTGGGTCCAATCATCTTTTCTACTGGCAATAATATCCCCCGCCGCCCCACCTGCACCAGATGCGCTACTCTCCGCCTGCTGTTGGGGGTGTTGTTGGTGTGGGTGCGGTGGTGGTTGTTGCATCGCCTGGTGGTGTTGATGGTGGGTGGATAAATCATGTCTAAATACCTGCTGCTGAGACGAGCCGGGGATCACTTGATGCTGCTGCTGCTGTTGTTGCTGTGGGTGCTGGTGAGGCTGTGGATTGGGAGGAGCGGCGTAATGGCTTTGATAACCGGAGGGAGGTTGTTGTTGGTTTGTATTGGTATGAATTTGAGGCTGATGAAATTGTTGTTGGTGGTACTGTTGGTATTGAGTGGGTGGAGCTGTGTTGTAATTCTCACTCATACTTAGAGCGTGAGGGGTGGGAGGGGGACTTCGAGGAGCGGGAGACTCTCGTGCAAGGGGGTGATTGACGAAAAACACGTTGACGGTGTTCGGGGCCCGGGCCCGGCGCAGTCACGCAAGGGACCCGAGACACCAGCTCACGGCATCCGCAATAACCTCGACCACCATAACATGAAGAACAGCGTATATAGATCTAGATTCGTTCATAGGCTACAGTCTACTACCGGCAGAGTGATAACCTGCCTCGAACTGTACCTCCTTTACAACCGCGGCCAACCTCCTCATCGCCTCATCGAAGTCCTCCTCTGCCAAAACACTGAAACAAGCTCTCACGTACGCGCTCGTCCTCCCGTTCGCGAAGAAACTTGCACCAGGAAGCGCCAGGACCTTTTCCTTCAATGCTCGTCGTACAATCAAATCCTCGGAATCTCCTTCAGCCGAAGCAGGGACTGGTGGGAGAAATAGCCTGAACCAGACAAATAGACCCGCTTCCGGTACGGACCACTCGGCCAGTCCCGTTAGATGCTTTTGCATTGCTGCGACGAAAAGATCTCGTTTCCTGCGGTAAACGCTGGAGATGTAGTCGACGTGCTGTTGGTAGCCCTCGTAACCCCAATGGTTTAGGAGGGTGTATGTCACCGCTTGAGTGAGTCCTGAAGGCTGAAGCATTGAGGAAGATGTCTGATCGATGAAATGGGAAGGAGGCATGAGATGCTGAGTTCTGGGACCGCCGGGGCTAGTTGATTGCTTACGATGAGATTTATTGCGTTTGTTATGGCAGTTGGACCTGAGACAAAGCCCATCCGTATCCCTGATATTTAAATCAGCATGGATATCGCGTCTCCCAGAGTGCGATACTGATATTCACCTGATGATAAGATCTTGGAAAAGCTGTCAAACCTCAGCACATGGCCAATGGATCCTGGAATTTCCTTCTCTAGCTGGAAGTAGCTTGGCGAACGAGGAGATTTCCCATAGTATAGGTAAAAGTATGGATCATCTATGTCGTGCACCAGTGATCATCAGGATATACACGCTTCACTGAAGTAGCGACAGCGAACCAACCTTCAAATATTAAGAAATTGTACTCTCTGGCCAGTTTCAGCACTTTCAATCGTCTCTCGAGCGTTGCACTCGCTCCAGAGGGATTGCAACCGTACTGTCAACCCATCTATCAGTCAGTAAACGGATGGGCCGTGCCGTGGCTCTCCTCCGGTCTTACTACATACCGGCACGGTGTACAAAAGCTTCGGCATCGGTCTGTCCTTTGGCCAGTTTTGAAGAATCCGCTCCAAGTCATCAGCTACGATTCCGTCAGCATCGGTAGCGACTTCCGTTGTATTACATTTGAGCAAGCGGAATATTGGTACCACGCCCCTAAAACGTGATACAGGTCAGTTCGCCAGCGGTCAATATCTCGAGAGCGGTGTTCGCCCATCAACGTACGCATAAACAGGTGCTTCGACGAGGATCGGATCGTCTTCGTCCAGGAGACACGTAAATGCCTGATTGGCGTTGAATTAGACTATGAGTTGGCTCTGATGATGGCCCGTCTGAATACTCCGTGTTACTATTGCTCACCTTGAACAACAGATCTTGCCCACCACATCCAACGCTCAAAGACCACCCTTCACCATCCCCGTGCCTTCTTTTATGGTAGCGCTCTTGGAGCCCGTAAAGCCAATCAACGAACGTTGGTATACCGCCCGTATCGGTATACTGGAGCGCTTCCTCAAGTAAGGCGCTATCTAACTCTACAAGGCTCGACCTATCGCGATCCGCAGTATCAGGACGGGCTACGGTTAGGGTTACCCCGCGGAATGGGAATGTCTCGGACGCCGGGTGTCCCGAGAACATGGAAAGCATGCCCGGGAGGCGCGATACGCCAAGGAGTTTGCGAACTAGAAGGGAATTTGCAAGATATACGTCAGGTCTGCTTCGAATGACGGAAACTCCGCGTACTGGGGTTGGGAAGGCATCGTTTCGCCGTATCCGAGAAATAACGGTCATAGTAAGACGGAGGTAAAATGTTCTCGTTCATTTGCGGAAATTCTGAGCTTGACGAGGATGGGAGGCCCCTTGCAACATCATTATCGCGGATGACGGACGCGGACTGTCATAACGTCGCGTTAAGTCAACAAGTTTTGGGATTCAAGATAGCTGTTCAGACGAATGGTCGTACAGTAGTTGATTCGGAAGCGTGTATCTTTGCAGAAGACATCGTTGAAAGGCAATTTGAACGGTTAGAGGGAGCCTTCCGTCCTCGTTACATTCTTTATACTGAACTCGGCCCGATTCGGGCGCCTAATCCCCTCGTCGGAAAACCGCAAGACTTCGGCATTCCCTATGCCTCGAATTCGCAATCAGAACCAGGCATCAGTAATGTATGTACACGTTTACGGAATTACTGACCAAGTTGACGCCCAATCGTCCCACATGATCATGTCTCCACCGACGGATTATCCCAAAGGGGAACCGAAGTTTGCTGGCCACAAGGAAATCGACCTGAGCGCTAGATTCGATGATAGTAGCTGATTAGTTGGAATGAACTTTGGCGAAAGCCCCAAAATCAGGAACAGGCACCGGCACCATTCCAACGTGTCCGGCGGTGCCGAAAACCTAAGGTCAGGAGCAAGGTAGCCATATAACTGCATTAGAGATAACTCCCGCTCTATGCCCTCTATTTCGGTGCTTCAGGGGTCAAACCTCTTAAGCTTTTTATTCGTTTTCCGCGTCTCGGATACTAGCCAGCAGCATAATCATATAAAACATATATGTACATTGTACACTATACGCTCACTCAGGAATCTGAGCCCGTTTTCGCAGATGGCCAGTGCTTGGCTATACGAGCCCTCTGCTTCCACGTATTTGGACTGCGCGAACTGGACGTGCCCAAGCCCGCACAACGCGTTTGCTCGGCCCTTTCCGCCTCCTCCCTCACCTCCCTGACAGCTGCAGCATTGCTTCATCGAATTAATCCTCGGGCAAAACGCTAAAACTCGCTCTCCCATACGCGCTCGCCCTCCCGTTCGCGAAGAAACTTGCACCAGGAAGCGCCAGGACTTTTTCCTTCAGCGCTCGTCGGACAATCAAATCCTCGGAATCTCCTTCAGCTGAAGCAGGGAACGCAAGAGTTGCTTACCAGGGTCCATTCACAGCGTCTCCGTTGGCGATGTAGAACGGAAGGCGATTCTCGGGAGAACTTCTCGCCATCAACCATGCGGTCATGTCTCTCTCAAATTCGTCCAATTCCTCTTTCGTGAAGTACCCTTTGAGTTGGTGTGGCCTGAACGTATCAATCTCGTCGACCAAATGTTCACGGAGGACGGGAATGAACGCGTAGGCCGCTTGTCTGAAGACTTCTGGGTCCCAGGTCTTCTCCTTGGCTCTCAAACTGGCGATGAATTCGGCGACGGGTGCTTTGAAGCTTTCGTGTCCGACGATGTTGTCGGCCATGGATTCAGCACCCAATTTGGTTTCGAGAGCGGGAACCAGACGTCTTCTTCGGCTTCGTCTTGGTGGTGCATGAAATCGACCTTTTATTGCATCGACTTCAGATACCTCGAAGTGATGACGACGGACAGGACGACGGACCACATGATTTCCGTACCCTAGGAATGAGTCGATCTTCTCATCATTTCCGTGAACGGTTTGAGAGTAGTATATCAAGTCGTTAAGGCTGCGTATGATGACTATGGGGCACGGTTATGGGCTTGTTTGATCATCTTTCACCGACCGGATGGCACTGTTCATGAGAAGTGCTCACCGTTATGAAGTAAAGCCATGCTGATGGACTGGAGCTCTCAGACGTCGGTATGATCCCCGACAGGAACAGGAATGCATTGGAAGAGTTTCAGGCTCGAAGATGACATGTCGATGAAAGCTCAAAGGATGCTAACGAGGATATCGAGAGTGAATTCCAGGAATGAAGAGCGAAGGTTGCTTAAGAGGTCTTGAGTTCCGAAATGGCCCACCTGTCTCCAAGCACCACGCGCAGGGCGTCAATTCTTGATATGTGATTGGACGGCACGAAATTGCTGAATAAGCTCGGCCTCGCTCTGCAAAGTGCGCTGCGGAAATCTCTGTTCGTGCTCGCCTCAACAGCAAAATCAAATCGCATTCGATGTTTCGTCGAGATTCTTCGCTGAACAAATCCTCGACGGTCAAAGCTCGAAAACGACCAATGGAGACTTCGTCTTCACCGTCAGCCAACGTCGCGTCGATAGTGGTACTTAGTAGATGCTGGAGAAGGAGGCACCTGTCCCGAACCGCTCTAGGATCCTGTTAAGGATGTAAGTGGGCACGGCCGTCCCAGAGCCTACTCACGTCACGGCCGCCGGAGGGTCATGCAATGACGCTCGCCACCATATATATCAACAGGGTGGGGAGATATCCAAGCATTCCCCTCCTCGAGCCATTTGGACGTTGTCTTGGAGCGCCAAGTGACACATCGTTCACACCATCTGCAGTCCAATAGAAAAGGATTACTGGGGGACTGCACGACCCTCACTGAAATATCGAAGTACATGACAGGAAGACACGATCGTTACAAAAGAAACGCGGTTAGCCGTCCTCTTCCGTCGATCGACAGGAAAGAGGTCCGTTGCCCAGGACTCGCCACGTGGAGGCCCGCGTCGAGAGTCCCAAAAAGAAGAGGGTCAATGGTAGGCGAGGAATGGGATCAACGTGTTTTCCGAATGGTATCAAGACCGTCTGGCACAGTGTGGTCGCTAGGTTCTCAATTGCAGGGCAGTTAAAAGGACTTCGCAGTATGTCCTGTGGCAGCGTACTAATCACGATGGGGGACGGGAGAGGGGACGTATCGAACTTGGTCTGACGTGTCGCAGGTCTTATAAGCCGCACGGGACAGGAATTATATGGAGGGACGGGCGTATTGTTGGTGGAGGTCCGCCTAACGCCGATCCACTTGGCGGCCCAATTCATAATATTCTCGGAACTGCCACCAGGATCGTGAGGACGGTAATCTATGGCTAAGTGTCAAACCTGTCTTTATGTACATGACGTCATGCTGGGCGTTGGCAATATCCGCACAGTAAACATAGACGCGTCCCTTCTTTTCGATTGAATTAGGGTCCTTTACCCAGAAAGGAAGTCCCAGCTGAGTTGAAACAATGCACCTCACTCTATCCACCGAATTACAAACAAGGAAAGATAGTCAGTCCGTCGGTCCGCAAGCCGGTTATGCGGCGAAAAGTCTGAATCTGCAGGGAAATTAATCGAGAGTTGGCAAGGAGCCAGTCGTAAATGGGAGTTCACCTTTCGGAGGCGTTCCAGGTGGTAGTCCGGGGTCTTCTTCTATTGTGAGCTTCGAGGGACGTCGGTCGGGATCGGCTCCACGGAGATAACGCTCCGGCGTCCGACCGCGATTGCCCACCAGCTTTAACTGTTCGGAGACCAAGCTCCCGCTCTCGTCGTCGAGTCCAAACGATCCTCTCAGACTGATACTCTCTGCAAATATAACGATCGACTCTTCCTCAATGTCCAACTTGGGGTCCGAACGCTCCACAGCAATCCGCAAGGAGACGGCCCCGGTATCAATGTCCCTCACACCGTCCCAACAAGTCCTCTGTGCATCAACGGTATATCACATTGCAATCCGCCAAACCAACCGCAGCTTACTCGCTTACCATGCCCACCGCATCGAAAGCCTCAAGACTGGATGGCGCAATCATCCCGTTTTCAAACGATGGATTGTAATGCATATCAATCGGGTTCATGGTCCCTCAGACCGACGGTACCGCCGTCGTATGGCGAGGGTTAATGGCTCAAAAAGGTGCCCAACAGCTCCTGTTTGATCTTGACTGGAGAGGTCGCAGTGGTGAAGGTCATCCAGCTTGGATGTTTTAGTCATCGGCGTGCCTCCCGGAATGGGCGACGTCCAGTTGACCTTCGGTCAGTTGGTGCAAGTTGACAGTACGCTTGCCTATTTCATGATACATTTTTCATGCCAGTCTGACGTACTTTTTCGTGTTCAGGTGCTGTAATCGTATCGACACCTTAAGATGTTGCCCTCATCGACGCGAAGAAAGGCGTTGCCATGTTCCGCAAAGGTCGACGTTCCTCAAGATGTTTGGCGAACTGCCTATCGCTCCTTCCGTCAGCGCGGATGGGGTTCTAGCTTGCCAATGACGCTCAGGAGCGGACCTACCGGAAACGCGCAGAGTGTCGGTGAGGTACAACACCGTGCCTTATGTTAGGTAAGGACCGAAGGAGTCACTGCAATGTGTACAGCATCTGACAAATCTCTTGAAGATCTGCACATGGTGAGACAGATCGAAGAACGGATATTAAGAAGTCACCTAGAGTCGATCGAGAGCCTTATTAAGAAAGAGACGTTCGGCGCCGATCAGGTTCAGTCTGAAACGGTTTTAGTAGTGGTTGGTGCCAACGATGAGATTAGTTGTTGTGGGAATGGGGCAAATCCAGTCTTTCTAGATTCCAGCCACGGATCTGTTTAGTCAAACACTCTGCAGACAATGAAATGGAGTGTATTCATTGGCAAAGACCAGTTTCACAGAATAATAGCCCGCTTCTGCGTGCATTCCATTTAGGCGGCAACGCATTGGCTACGGAAAGGGGGCGCGCTGTAAGTCTGTCTGCTCTCGCACAACCCTGTGAAGGATCCGCATACCTGTAATAGTCGTTCGAGTAAACGCTGTTAATTCAAAAACGCCTGTGTGTCAGAAGCACCCTGCATATTTACCGCCGTCAAATAGACTCACCAAGTATAGCCAGAAACACAAGTCGTGGGGCCAGCTGCAAAATGTCGTGTTCAGCATCTTAGCCTCCAGGAGTGACGAAAGTAGAGAGCTTACTGTAGGTGAGACCACCGCACTGTCCGTAGGCAGCAACAATTCCAGTCGCAGTCGACTAAGATCGAAAGAGTCCCAAGTGAGCAATCTCCAAGATCTGTGGGCAAATCGACATTTAACTTACGCTAGCGGTAGTGGAGGTCTTGGTTCTGGATAGAGAAAAGATGGGAATGTTAGGGACACTGTCCCACTCTCTTCAACCGGCATCAAGAGGACTCACGTAGTCGTAGTGGTCTTAGAGGAGGAAGTAGTAGACGTCTTGGTGGTGGTGGTGGACGACTTGGTTGTAGTGGTGGACGACTTGGTGGTGGTGGTGGTGGAAGTCTTAGTGGTGCTGGTCTTGGTGGTGGTGGTGGTGGTGGCGCTGCTACCCGAGTCGGTGAAGCCAGTGATACCGCTGTAGTTGATCGTGCCAGCCTTTCCACCGGTAGCAGTCAAGCCAGACCAGTTCCAGGTGCCGGTGCAAGAGCCAGAGCCGCAGTCGACGGCAACGCGAACGGCACTGGAGTCGACTGAGACAGTATTGCCCGAGATGAATTGAACGTCCTGCAAGCGTGACAGCGTTGATACACAGCTAAACCGCGCTCAAAGTGGGAGAAGCTTACACTAAGGATAACACCAGTTCCGGGAGTGCCGAGAGTGTCGGGGTAGCTCTGGTCGATGAGAACACCGTACTTGTGAATGGTGGAGAGGGTGTTGCCTATCGCAAGAGGTGAGTGGCAAAGCCTTCCCCAAACCCAGGTGTCTATCCCTTTTCAGCTCACCAGTATAGTAGACGCCAGAGACGGTAGCACCGGTAGCATCAGACTTGGTCTTGATACGGAGACCGTTGTCGGAGTCGGTGACAGTGTTGCCGATGATGTACACGTCGCTGACAGTGACGTCGCTCGAGATGGAACCAACGGAAATACCGTGACCACCGCTGCATTTGTTGTTCTGGAAAGTGATGTTGGAGCCCTTGTTGATGGCAAGGCAGTCATCTTGATTCATAATGACGCTGAAACGAAGACGCCCGAACAAATCAGCGTTCAGTAAGGCGAATGTAGGCCAACCTCCCTCACCTGTCCTTGATGATGATGTTGTTCGCCGAGACGTCAAAACCGTCAGTGTTATGACCAGCTGGGTCGCTACCAGAGGCGGCGTTGGGCTCGTCACCAGCAGCTATGACATCAATCGTTAGCTTCCCCTCATTACGGAGCGGTGGAGGTTCGCCTACAGTCATCAATGGTGATGCTCGAGATGGTCAAAGGTCCGTCACCGCCAATCGAGAAAACGTGAACAGGGGAATTGAGGATCTTCAAGTTCTGCGCTCAGCGAAAGGTAGAAGTTAGCCAATGTCCCGAGCGATTGCGGCTTCCCAACGCACGGTGAAAGTACCAGTGTTCTTGACCTTCATGAACTTGGGCTTCGTGACACCACCGTTTCCACCTTGACCGTCCTAAAAGATCGACGTCGTTAGATTCATTGTAAGCTTATTTTTGGAACAGCGTCGAGCCTACCCAGTAGGAAGGACCATTGCCGTCGAAGGTATAGCCATTGCCGTTGACTGGACATCCAACACAATAAGCCTTCACTCGGGTGGCATACGTTTCACACTACTCACAGACAACGTTGTTACCACTAAAGCCGGAGAAATGGATCAGTCATTCCCAAGTTCGACTGCGCTTCGCAACTACTCACGCAATTTGGAACAAAGGGCCCGCCCAGTTAGAGACGCCGAAAGTGACGTCTCCCAAGAGGTTGACAGTGGTTCCGTCCAGCAGTTCCAAGTCAAAGGTCGAGCCGGCGGTGACGGTGAAGGGACTGATGTTGATGGTCGTGCACTTGACAGCGGCCGCAACGTCATCCAAGCTGGCAATGGTGCCAGTGCATCGCTTGGACGCGGGAGAAGGGGTAGCGGAGGCGGTGAGAGCTAAGAAAGTCGCGAAAAGGAGTGAAGAGGGAGTCGAATGCATGGTTGATGGGTTTATACAGGTCTCCGGTCTGAAAGATTTGCTTGACTAGCTAGCTAGTTGGCTTGCAAGGTTGAGGATGGAATATTTTTTGATCCATACCTAGCTGCTTTTATGCTGCGCCTTTTCCAAGACTGCTACAGTGTCCGGAAGCGGTGGGCCGCCCGGCTCCGCTGCATGGCATGACGACAGCGATATTACACCGGAGGTGTTGTGTGCTGCGTCTCCGATCAAGGTTTGGTAAAGTGGCGACCAGCTCGGGTGGTGTGCTAAATTTAGAACTGCTATGTGCGCCGCCGGTTGAATCTCGCGACGCTAAGAAGACGACGTCCTCACGGTTTCAGAGTGTGACCCGCAGCATAGTGGGTAGAAATTCTTGCCACAGAGCTTCTTGGTGCTTCCTGAGGCCTACAAGGCTATTTTGAGGGCATGAAGCCCGATGGAAACGGCCTGAAAACGGGCCGGAGATGTCTGCCATGACCGGGGAAAGCGCTGCTGAAGGTGGTCTCCACTAGTTCGATTGATTGGAGACTAGGCTAGAGCCATCGAAATTATGTAGTGGCGGCATTTTGGCTTCAGAGCGCGAGGGTCGTTTTAGAGGCTCCGGGCAGTTGTCTCATGCGTAACTGTTAAGGAAGTGGTTTACGTCTTGGCGTCAACGATCAACCGTTGAGCAGATGTGCATGCAAGCAACCAATGAGGCTGATGTCGTCGCAACATGGACGGACGGATATCTAAAGTTCAGCCGAGGCAGGGACTGGTGGGAGGAATAGCCTGAACCAGACAAATAGCCCCGCTTCCGGTACGGACCACTCGGCCAGCCCTGTTAGATGATTTTGCATTGCCGCGATGAGAAGATCTCGTTTTCCGCGGTACTGCAAGGTCAGGAGCAAGGTAACCATATTTGACTACTTTTAAAACAACTCCCGCTCCGGGGTCTATATTACAGTGTGTCGGCCGTTAAAAGGTTCTTTAATTCGTTTTCCACGCCTAGAATACTGGCCAGCAGCATAGACATGCGGTACATTTTATGTATTTTATACACTCGCTCCCGCGTCTGAACCCGTTTCCCTTTCCGCCTCCTTCCTCACCTCCTTGATAATTGCAGCCAGCCTTCTCATGGCCTCATCAAATTGCTCCTCGGGCAGAACGCTAAAACTCGCTCTCACGTACGCACTCGTCCTCCCATTCGTGAAAAAGCTCGTTCCAGGAAGCGCCAAAACCTTTTCCTTTAACGCTCGCCTAACAATAACGTCCTCGGAATCACCCTCATCTGATCCTGGGACGGGTGGCAATAGGAGCTTGAACCAAACGAACATGCCCGCCTCTGGGGTGGACCATTCTGCTAAGCCTTCCAGGTGTTTACGCATCGCCTCCGCGAAGAGGTCCCGCTTTCGGCGATAGACCCCGGCGATGTGGTCGACGTGGTTTTGCAAGCCTTCATATCCCCAGTGGCTTAGCAGGGAATACGCGACAACCTGGCTGAAACTTGATGGCTGGAGCGTGGAAGACGATGTCTGTAAATGAAGCCCGGCGGCGTTAGGCACCTTCTGACGCCACAGATTGGTTTTGCCCCACTCACGATGAGGTTGATCGCCGTCACAACAGGTGTCGGACCTGAGACGAAGCCCAATCTCATGCCTGGCAGTGTCATCAGCAACAGACGGCTAGAGTGCAGGGATGCCTCTTACCCGAAGACAAGATCTTGGAGAAACTGTCGAATCTGACCACATGACCGATCGGGCCGGCAATTTCCTTTTCAAGTTGGAAATAGCTAGGCGGTCGAGGGGCATCGCCATAGTATAGATAGAAGTACGGGTCGTCTATCAGGGAAGATTCGACCTTTTTAAATCCCCCAGATCTTTGACAAGTGGTGAACGACAGACCTTCGAGGATGAGGAAGTTGTACTCCCGAGCGAGCTGAAGAACTTTGAGCCGCCTTTCAAGAGTTGCACTAGCACCGGTGGGGTTACAGCCGTACTTTTCCAGGTTGTCAGCATCCGTAGCGCCTCGTTAGTTGAACCAAGGAAGCTCACTGGGACTGTGTACAGAAGTTTAGGCTTGCGCTTGTCCTTCGGCCAGTTTTGAAGAATGTGCTCCAGATCGTCCGCCAGGATGCCATCGGCATCAGTGGAGACTTCTGCTGCATGACATTTGTGCAAATCAAAGATCGGGATGACACCTCTAGAGATTAAGGACGCGTGGTCAGAAGCGAGCGCGTCACAGACATGGCTTCGCGGGGTCGAGACAACTCACGCGTACACAGGGGCTTCCACAAGAACCGAGTCCCCTTCATTCAGCAGGGACGTAAACGCCTGAAATATCCGAGGTTAAAAGCGTTTGTAGCAGTTCGATCTGACATCCGGGCTCACCTTGGACAGCACGTCTTGACTACCACATCCGATACTCAAAGCCCACCCTTCGGTATCGCGCTTCCTCCCATGATACCGCTCCTGCAACTCACACAGCCAGTCTACAAACTTTGGAATGCCAGCCGTATCGCAATACTGAAGTCCCTCGGCAAGCACTTCGCCTTCCAGAGTCAGCGTCGTCGACTTGTCACGATTGGCAGTGTCAGGATGAGAAACGGTCACGGTGAGCTGCTGGAATGGGAAGGTTTCCGGAGCCGGAAGTCCCGCAAAGAGCGAAAGCATGCCAGGAATGCGGGACAGTGGAATAACTTTGCGAACTGCACGAAAGAACGCGGCACGATTGAGGGTCATGTGGACAGTTACCAAACAAGGTCAGCGGGACGTACTGGGACTCGGAAGATATCGCTTCGCAGTGTCCGACAGATAGCTGTCATAGAAGCTAGCCGGAAGGACCCTCTGGTCCACCGTCGACGTTGAGCATTCCGCGGTGGGCGAAGGAGAGGCGACCATTGGAATGCCGTCGTTATGCGTAACAGACGCGATCTAATAAGAGTTGGGACGGTAAGCCTGATATATCGGACGAAGTAATAGAGAGGCTGAACCATTTGCGAATCAGCGTTGAATCCAGTAGGGGGAGACATGCAGAGGTGGGAGAGGAAAGCAAGTGCTGGGGGAGCGAAGCGAACTCCAGGTACTTGGTACATAAGGACATGAGGGACATGGGCGCCTAAACGACGCGAGAGTCACAGCTAAAAGCAGTCGGGCTTCTTTTTCCACTCCAAATGCTGACCAGCAATTGGTGGATAAAGAATTTACGAAAGAGCTGATACACCTCGAGGTTCAGAGCTGACAAACAGGACGGCCGGATATGACGCTTATCGGCCAGCCGGCCAGGTGAACCGCGAGGTTTGGGGAAGATAAGGTACGCGTGACGTGACTCCCGAATCAAAGAAGCGGCCGGTAATGCTTACGACTGATCGACATGGTAAGATTCGCAACATCGACAAAAAAGGTAATAACAGCTGAATACACAGGGGAGAAGAATGAACAAAGCCCAAGGCTGATGCTACATCGGAAGACTACACGAAAGAAAGCCCAGAGCAAATGCGTCAAAACCCACGCTTGCCGGGATGAAAAGTATGGTGCAAGGAAGCATAAAAAAGCATAGAAAGGGAACGGTAGAGTATGGAGGCGATCATGGAAAACAAAGTGGAGAGGGAAAATATAAATAGACGTGTTCGTTTCGTTTCACGCGTAATAAAAGGATTGGTGGTCGACTAGCAGCAAGGAAAAGATATGGAAACTGGGACCGCGGCTCAAGGTTCCATATCTCGGTTCTCGACCTTCGGAGGATAGCTTGAAGGGGGACCGGCTACGCTCGCGCGCTGTGGACTACTCATCTGCGGACGACCAGCGACGTTTGATCCAGCACCGAAAGAAGGCCTAGCAGAGAGGGGTTGCCGTTCGTCTACTTCTGCCAAGGTTCTGTCGATGCCTCGCCTCAAGAGATGATAGCTGTTGGCATCTTTGGCAACTGAGTCGTATTTCGCCTTCAACCCAAGGACGTCGACCCAGCAAAGGTCAAGGCTTTCATTTTGCCCGATCGCGTTTTCCTGCATCTGGACGAAAGAACGCTTGGCATCAGTTTCTGCGGTCGACGACGCTCGGGTTTAGCCGTTCCACTTACCTTGAGCGTGTCTTCTTCGAGTGTGGCGACCTTGTCTTTCAGCACTTTTATGACCCTTTCAGCATCCGCCTTAGCTGACAACCTCGCATCGCGCTCCTCTTCCCAAGCCTTTCGCAAGCTTTGGTTATCCGCCACTAGTGTAGTCACTTGCTCCTTCAAAATGCCCAACTGTCGCGCGTTCTCTGCCGCCATGTCCAAGAATTGTTGGTTCATGCTCGCCTGGAGCGCGTCGAACCTGGCGGTCCAAGAAGACGCGGTGGAGTCGACTCTAGACTCCAACTTGTTCTCAACTCCTTCGACCCACTGCCCAAAGCGAGTCTCGGAATCCTTGACCTTCGTGTCCATCGTACCCTCGAGTTTAGAGAATTTCTCCTTGGCGGTAGACTCGAACGTCGCGTGTTGCTTCTCCAGTGTCTTGCCCATGGTGTCGATCTTCGTGTCGTACGTCGACTCGAGTTGGGTAATCCTCTGATCAACGGCGGTTTCGAGGAATTCGGTCTTCATGGTTAGGTTACTGTCCATGTTCTTGAGCTTTGTTCTCAAAGAATGTCGGGCCTTGCAGGACAAAGAAGGAGCGTGAGCAAAAGCTTAGGAACCAGCCCCGGAGGACAAAGAGGGAACACGGTCAAAGCGCCACTCACATCGTTCACGTCAATCACCTCTCCAGGACTTTTGTCAAACGGATCGAACAATCTCCACTCTTTTTCTATTGCAGCAACCCGAGCGTTCACAGAGGTGTAACACCTTTCTGATTCCTTCACATCCGTAACACATCTCTTCTCCAAACTCGTCAACCTCGCCCCGACCTTATCAACCTCGGCGCTATTCGAAATAGCAGCTCCAATCCGACCCGCGAGTCTCTCGACGCGTTCTTCGAGTGAGTGGACGGCCCTTTTGTGTTCATCGAGGTCCATCTTGTGTGCTTCGAGGTCGTCGGGTTTGACAAAGACCGAAGACAAGCGTACAAACTTGTCATCAAACGTCTCAGCCAGCTCCATACGTTTGCCATCCAAGCTCGAAAACGCCTGGAAACTCTTGTTTTCCAGATCTTCCAATTTGCCTTGGAAGTACGATTCTATCTCGCGCAATCGGTCCTCGTTGACGTACGACGCCGCGTTCGCATCTACGACGAGGGAGGGGGCTCCGATCTGAAGGCCTAGAGCTGGGGCAGGGCTCTGGGAGCGAATGCGGGAAGCCTCAAAGGAAGTCTGGAGTGCAGCGGCGAGACTTTCCAAATCCACTCGCATGACTTTATGGACTGACATGAACGCGTTATCCAGCTCGCTCATCGTCTCTTGATACCTCAAGTCGGCTTCCTTGAGACGAGCATCTGCTTTCTTTCGAGCTTCTCGTTCTGCTGCCTTGGCCTCGGCCGCCGCCGCAGCCTCCATGGCCTTTCTCTTTCGTGGATCAACTGGCCTCAGGGGCTCGGTGGATGGGCCAGCCCTTGCCTTGTCCTCGACTTGAGGATCCGGATCCAATGCCGAGGATGGGCAGTGCTTGAGCCTATTCACGTCTTTCCTGCACGAGTCCCATTCAATTCGGGATTCGACTGCGACGGTGAAAGCCTTGACCAAAGCTCTAAAGGCAACTCGGATCAGTAGTTTGAAGCGGTTTCATGGATATGACTTGGACTCACGGAAGGAGGTCCTTCCCGAACTCGCGAGGCAGAGTCCGTTCTTCGGGTAACAGTCTTCGATTGAGAGAAGCTGAAAGGCAGGATATGGCTGATACGGTCGGGGATGCGGCAAAGACAGCCGTTTGAGGGGTTGGAATTGGCTCTGCAACCAGTGTCGATTCGCGAATCAGTTCTGGACCTGCGGTAGTCTTCTGTGCCTGGGGCTCAGTTGCGAGAGCCGATGGCGGTACAGTTGAAGAAGCATCCACAGGTTCGACTTTGACTACTGCGGCTAGGGGAAGTGGAGCCACCACATCCTTCTCGATCTCCATATCGTCGCTGGACATATCCATGGCGTCGGAAGATGGAATTCCTGGAACATCGTGCGGGACAACACCTTCGTTTTTGAGACGACCAAGGACGCCGTTGACGAATGCAGCGACGTCTACGTCGCCTGAAAAGGGCCCTGTAGCCTTTGATTGTTGTGGTCGACTTGGACCCCCCACATCCACAAAGGATGCTGAAGAGACGCGATGACCCCCCATATCCACAACGGATGCCGAAGAGACGCGATTATTTCCTGGACGACGGCCATCTGCCAGAGTCATTTCGCCCGACGACCCTCGCGAATGCGATTGTCGGAAAGCGGGTCGGGTTTCCATCGTGTCGCGCGATAAGGGTAAAGTGGGGGTTGTATCGCGCGATGAAGGGATACGGTTGTACAGCGGTGGATGGGTTGGCGGGAGACGATGAGGGAGAGGGGAGTCTCGAGAAGGAGGGGATACAGAGCGGTTGTCACGGTCTCGGTGAGAGGAGGAGGTGAAGCGAGGCATCTTGGGGGAGGAAGACGGGTGGGCTGGCTCAGAAGACATGGCTGATACCCCGCGTTTTAAGGACTGGCGTTCAATGGACGATTGGGCAGCAATATGCGATGAAGGCACAGCGTCCATCGTGGCGCCCCGTGCCCTGGGTGGTGAACGAGAACGACTGCTTTGTCGAGGGCGTTTGGTATTGGACTGGTGGGTTGGTCGCCCTCGGTCGTCGCCGGTGCCGGGAATGCTATTACTGCTGCTGGGCTTGGACATTGGAGTGAAGGCACAGTGCACGTTGAGAGAATTGCGGTGGTTATCTCTGGGCGTATCTGGTAAGGTGGTGCTGCGAGGCTTTGGTGGTAGTGAAAGGGAGGAAGAGCGGGGAGTGCCGTTTGGTAAGGTCGCAGAGCTAGGTACGTGAACCAAGAACAAAGAAAGTCGTCAGACCGGCTTCTTAAATAGTTTCCCCATACAAATGAAAAGCCTCATACCGAGAGAGGAATGGATTCTGCGGGAGAGTGGTTGGATGGAGGAGCAGGTTCATCATGAGGAGCGGGCGGAAGTGTTAGCTTTTAGACTGAAAGACTGACGCCCCAAGCCAATTTAACTTGGGTCACACTCACTCTAGACCTTTCAGTTGACTGCTCAATTTTACGACCGTCTTTGGAGTGTTTGCTTTCAGGTGGGTTTTGATGCTGACTATCGCGAACTTGAGGCATTGATAGATATAGGGCTAAAAGGATGGAAAGGGGGCCAAGGGGGATCAATCCGAGCTTTGCATCCGGCCGTTCGGGAGTCACAATGAAAAAGGAAAATTGGTCCAAGACGTACGTAGCACGCGTGAAAATATGTCGACCTTTGACCGACGCGTTCTCAAGGCGAGTAGAGGGCGGGGCGGAGTGGAAATGTGATGAAAAATGCTGCTGCAGGACGCGACTGATATATGAAGTCGCCGACACGCTAGGCTAGGGTCTGGTCGCTGGCTCCGCTGATGGTGACATCCGGGTGCCAAAAAACTCGTCAAGTGCCTCTTTTCCTTAAATGATCCGCCCTGCACGAAACACTACTCCATTTTTTTTATGGCCTGCGTCGAGCGAATTTCAAGCAGGCAAGTGCGCGCTTGGCTATTGTCCGACAACGCAGGGACGCGACGCGACCGATCCAAGGAACTGGGATCCAGAGATGCCACAATGAACCTCACCGCGCCAACAGCTCACCGCTCATCAAGGCCTGCATTAACCCTCGCACGCATGGCCTTGACGCTGCAGAAGGGTCCGTTTTCCTCTCGTTTTGCAGTAAAATGAACAAGCCACCCAATACTTCTTAATGCTCGACGATCCCGATCCAATCCCAGATGAATCCCAGACGAATCCCAGACGGATACCTCACCCCAGCCTAGTGTTTTTATGTTTCCGATATGCCTCTTCTAAGGCAAGATGTCTCTATCTTAACTTCTGGGCTTCTGGAAGAGATAGTGCTTAATGTATATGAGACTCGTCCTTCTCGACGAGATCTTGAGCATGATACCCGCCAACTACATAGATCGATCTTTCTCATGGACATGGCCGATATCAGGTCCAGTGAGAGAAACCGCATGGCGAATCCCAGTTGGGACCTCCCATTGACGATATTCTTGCTTGCCGATTAGCCCGAAAAGGGGGAGCTTCGAAAGGCGATCTAATGCTTCTCAGACCTCGAGACCTTCTGGGACTCGGAAGACACCCCCCCCCCCCAGGTCGAAGTTAAATAGTAGCCCGACTACAGCTAGATCAAGCATATATTCTACATACTAAACTCTCACAAAGTCCAATCACACGCGCATCAATCCGCGAATACACCCACGAGGAAACTCGAAATCCCGTCAGGTGTCAGAATCCCCACATCCGAAAACACGAGCGTAATCAAGTCCGGACGAGTATAATCCACGTCCGGATTCTTGGCTATCTGCTCCTGGGACATCTCCGGCACCGCATCTTTCGAGCTGTTTCCAAAGTACGATGGTAGACCACCGGATTGGGATCGAATTGCCCTTGGTGTGGTCGGAGAAGCCATCGTTAACGAGTGTCGCGGTGCGGTGGGTTTTTGAGATGGTAGTGTAAGAAGGGAAGAATTGTCAATGGGTAGGTCGTACTGCGATAGGGGGAAGAAGCGGAGGAATTTGTAACTGGAAGGAGTGCCATTCGAAGGTCAGCTTGGGCGGTCTCGATATCCCGGAACGAAGGCCAGAGTGGCTTTCTCCAACCACAACACTCGCCTTTCTGCTAAAGCATAAAATGGTTTGTTTACGGCTTTCGCGATGATTGCCATGGATAACGTGCCAACAGCATTGATGAGCCCCCCACTTTCAACCACAGCTTCCGAGCCAACGAGGACGAGGTCTACTTTGTCCATGCAGTAGGCTACTGCACTGTCTAGGATCACTGTGCATGGTATCCCTGCTGCAGTTAATGCGTTGTAGGTTTTCATTCTATAGGAGCAGAGTTATTCAGCCCAGCTCGTTGTCAGCCGAACGGAACGCGATGCAACTACCCTAATCCTTTTGGTCTGGCTTCAGTGACATAGACCGATATTCGTTTTCGTTTATTGGCCTTGAGCAAAGCTTGCATCACCACTCTCGAATACGAATGCGTTAAAATCTGCGTTGTCCGCGATGCAAAGTCAGCCGCTTGCTCGTGAGCCGTCCAAATGGATTGAAGAGCTCAGACGAACCACCGCGTCTTCCTTGAGGAATCCGAAAGCATGCTCCGCTATTTTATCTCTGCTCGATTGGGCGGTTTCCGCATACTCCTTTCCTTGTCGCACCAGTTCGGCTTTATGGTGCGAGAAGTCGCGCTAGAAGGTTACCCAACGCGGATGATTGGATGATTGAGCTCTCTGGCATGATATGGGGAGATATTATACACATACGCTGAAGTCCTGCCGGGCGGTAGTCACGTATCTAATGAACAGGTCGCAACCCGATGTCAATCCAACTGGGTTGTGGGATTTTGATTTTAACACCGCGGCCGCATCTTTGAGACCTTCTACGAGCTCGTACATAGTTGCAGCTGGTGCGTTGAGTGGAAATATACGAGAGAAAAAAAGCAAGAGATGTTGAGTAACGGGAGTCACTGGAGGCTGTGACTCACGGCTAACCCACCTTTCGAATGAGCCACTACATCCGTTAGGACGAGAATAGCTGCTACAGGTATCGGCAGCTAATTAAACAGATTCATATTGATATGTCAGTGACGTGGTTGCCCCCCTCCTTGTTAAGAGTATCCCGCTTACCAGCTCGTCCGACAATGACCTCATGTATGCCGAGTAAACATCGAACTGGTCTTCCGCTGCAAACCCTGTAGGTGCAGCGTCCTTCTTCGGTACTTCTAAAAACCCGGGTGATGACGACTCCGGTATGATAACTGCCCGTAAAGTCGAACTTCGTTGCGGTCGGGAGGTAGTAGCTTCGGAGGCCATGGCGTCTTTAGGCTCTTGGCGATGATTTTCGGTTCCGCTTTCACTCGGAGGTTCAGGGAGATTGGTCGATGGTTTTGATCCCAGGAACTTTGAGCCCCAGCTAAGGATTCTCGTGAAGACCAGAACAGATGCGATGGAGACAGCGGCAGCGGTGGCGAGATTAGCGGCGAGGAGGCCGTCGTGTGAAAGGATCCGCTCCGTGAAGTGCATCGCAATGTCAACCAATTTGGACTTTTTGGAGCGATGGTTCGTGGTCGAGAAGCTGACAGCGGCGTGCTGGTTCTTGTGAAACGGGAACGAGTGGGAACAAAAAGCGGAAGAGAGGCGTATTGTGGTTTGTGCGAGGTGCCTATTTAGGTTTACTGTCGAATCATCGAAATTATCCAGTGCTAAAGCCTGACGTTGACCCCGTGTTTAGCTTTCACAGCGTTGGCGGTCATCTAACTTTAAGGCTGATGATAGTAGATGATTTATGGGGCTCGTGCTTGGGATATGGATGGATATTCCTCGTAGTATCGCGCTTGCCGACGCCTTGACCATCGAGAGTCAGCGGCAGATGGGTCCAAGCGCGACTCCGCTTCGGGAAAGGCGCTCCCCCATCCCCATCCAAAGCGTTCACCAGCTCCCTTTAACGGCGAAAGCTTTCGCAGTCCGTTCACAGCCAAAGGCATCCCAAGCGCCAAAATTCCCTCGTGGAAGGGGACTTCAGGGGCTAATCTAATTGGAACGTGACCCGAAATCGCCAGTCGTCATTTTTGGCACGGATTTCTGGTGCTCGCGATGCTTCGAACCTCGACTCCTCGTGTTATCTCTGCAATCGCCCATGATCTAATTCTATGCCGCACCAGATCAACAACAACAGCATGCAGTCAACTCATCTTCGTCGGATCTTTTCCGCATTCCTCTTCAAGGTCACGACCGCCATCGTCTCCTCTCCTCCATCGTAGGCCGTTCTCCGTTTCAATGTCGACCGCCGCACCCCCGGAAGGGCAGCTCAACACTGCACAGGCAAACGTCGCTACTGCCGAGTCCACCTCTACACAAGCTCAAGTCATCGATGGGACCGCAATCGCCAAGTCCATTCGAGCTGAAATCACTCAGCGCATTTCGGAATTGAAAGCGCGTTACCCTCGCTTCGAGCCGCACTTGGTGATCATCCAAGCAGGCAACAGGCCTGACTCGACTACCTATGTTCGCATGAAGGCCAAAGCGGCCGCTGAGACCGGTATCAAGTTCACTCACGTGCAAGTGGACGGGGGCGCTTCCGTCGAAGAGATCGTGCGGGTGGTCCAAAAGTTGAACAACGACGACGACGTTAGTGGAGTCTTGGTACAGCTCCCTCTAGGCGACCATGTTACTGCCGAAGGAGAGAGGACCGTCACAGAGGCCATCAGCCCAGAGAAGGATGTGGATGGGTATGTGCTTCTTACTCCATGCGATCATCCACCTGACGCTAATTTCCCGTTGGCCCAAAGCTTCCATGCGTACAACATTGGCCACCTTTCTTCTCGCGCTTCCACGCCTCTTTTCTCTCCATGTACGCCTTCAGGTATCATCAGGTTGCTGGAATCTACTGGGAAGCCTATCGAGGGTGCCGAAGCCGTCGTGCTAGGCCGGAGTGACATCGTCGGCAGTCCTGTCGCTGCCATGCTTAGAAAGCGCGACGCGACTGTAACCCAGTGTCACAGCAGGACGAGGGACTTGCCCGAAATTGTGAGTAGCTCTTCCAGGTGCTCGAATAAGCTGCGGACCTGATTTCGTCTTTTGGTAGGTCAAACGAGCCGACATTCTCGTCTCGGCCATTGGGAAACCGGAATTTGTCCAAGGATCATGGGTCAAACCTGGAGCCGTTGTGATAGATGTTGGAACCAATTATATTCCAGGTAACTCTTCGAGCATCGTAACGGAAGGTGCGGTCGAAACTTACGGGCAGTTTAGACAGCACCAAAAAATCCGGCCAACGCCTCGTCGGCGACGTTGATTTCGCCTCAGCCTCAAAAGTCGCTTCGCATATTACACCTGTGCCGGGAGGAGTTGGACCCATGACTGTTGCTCTTCTCATGCACAATACCTTCCAGAGCGCTGAGAGACTCTGGAACGCCGCGCGAGACAGAAAAGTTCGCCCGCTTCCGCTTAACATCCAAGAAAAGGTGCCCAGGTCAGTAAGGTTGATTGAGAGTTTCGGAGCCAAGTTCCTGACCACCTTGTTCACGAACAGCGATATCGAGATCGCCATGGCCCAAACACCAAAGCCAGTCGCGGAACTCGCGTCTGAGATCGGCATCCATCCTGATGAGCTTGAGCTGTACGGAAAATACAAAGCCAAAGTGGAGCTCAGCGTCATCGACCGCCTGGCACATCGCAAGAACGGAAAATACGTCGTAATTTCTGGGTACGCTCGACGTCGAATAGGTCGGGAGTCATGGTACTCATCCTTTGGTTCCAATTCTCAGTATCACGCCCACTCCGCTTGGTGAGGGCAAGTCCACCACGACTGTCGGCCTTGCGCAAGCTTTGGGTGCGCACCTGAATCGACCAGCTTTTGCGTGCGTGCGTCAACCCAGTCAGGGCCCCACTTTCGGGATCAAGGGAGGTGCCGCTGGAGGAGGATACAGTCAGGTCATTCCTATGGACGAAGTGAGTATTCACGATTGAGCTGTGAACGGCATGGTATGTTTGCTGACCTTGTACTATTGCGTCACTAGTTCAACCTCCATTTGACGGGAGACATCCACGCGGTTTCAGCGGCGAACAATCTCGTTGGTGCGCGCTTCCGGACCATAGGGGGGCCAATTGATTACTGACGCTCTCCTTGCGGATCACAGCCGCTGCCCTCGATGCTAGGATGTTCCATGAAGCCACTCAGCCGGACAAAGCGTTCTGGGGCCGTCTGGTTCCAGTCAAGAAGGGGAAGAGAGAATTTGCCCCTTTGATGCTGAAGCGGCTGAAGAAGCTCGGCATCGACAAGACCAACCCTGATGATCTGACGCCCGAAGAAATCAATCGCTTCGCCAGGCTCGATGTCGATCCGGACACCATTACCTGGAACCGAGTTGTCGACGTCAACGATCGCTTCTTGCGCAAGATCACTGTTGGTCAAGGTGCTACCGAGCAAGGTCATACGAGGGAGACGGGCTTCGATATCAGCGTTGCCAGCGAGTGCATGGCCGTTCTCGCGTTGAGCAACAGCCTCGCGGACATGCGTGAAAGGTGCCGTTAATGATTTGCCGCAGTCGTTCGATTCATTTTCTGATCGATGTATGGACAACCAGACTAGGGAACATGGTTGTTGCCACAAGCAAACGGGGCGAGCCTATCACAGCGGACGACCTTGGCGTCGGAGGTGCCCTTGCCGTACTTATGAAAGATGCTATTAAACCGAATCTTATGCAATCCCTGGAGGTAAGCCGGCTCCCGTTTGAAGAAGCCCGTTTTTGTACGTAACAGCACTGAGACGCCGTCGGTCAGGGCACCCCCGTATTCGTTCACGCAGGACCTTTCGCAAACATTGCTCACGGGTAAGTAGTTTCTGCGGAACGACTCTAACGTGACTGCGTGGATTTCTTATATGTTTCACAACCTTTGTTACACAGTAACTCGTCCATTTTGGCGGATCGGGTCGCGTTGAAGCTTGCGGGAACCGAGGAAGGCGATGATCCTTCTCGCCAGGGTTACGTCCTAACCGAAGCCGGATTCGGCGCTGATATGGGGATGGAGAAGTTCTGCAACATCAAGTGCCGGACCTCTGGTTTAAACCCTGACGCGACGGTCATTGTTGCGACCACGCGAGCCCTCAAAATGCACGGAGGTGGTCCTGACGTCACCCCTGGCAAGGCGATCCCTGATGTATACACCCAAGAAAACCTGGATATGCTGCGCGAGGGATGCAAGAACCTGGCGAAACACATCGAAAACGCGAAGAAGTTCGGTTTGAAGGTGGTTGTGGCCGTCAATCAGTTCTCGTAAGTCTTATAGTGCACCGTCCACCGGTTACAGAGTGTGTAACTAAATTCGCTTTATAATAGTACGGACACCGATGCCGAGCTTCAACTAGTACGCGAGTGCGCCCTCCAAGCTGGTGCAGATGCTGCCGTAATTAGCAACCATTGGGCCAAGGGTGGTGCCGGTGCCAAGGCACTGGCTGAGGCCCTCGTGGATGTCTGTGAGCGCGGTGAAACTGAATTCAAATTGCTCTATCCTGCGGAGGCGTCCCTGGAAGAGAAAATCACGACCATCTCAAAAGAGATTTATGGCGCTGACGGCATTGAGCTTAGTGAGCTTGCCCGGAAGCAGTTGGAGACGTACACCGCGCAGGGATATGCTCACCTTCCCAGTAAGTATTACCCCGAGTGTCTTGTCTGATGTTCCACGGACTTACGCGTCCTTTCCTGTTACGAAAAGTTTGCATGGCAAAGACCCAATATTCGTTCTCGCACGACCCGAAGCTCAAGGGCGTGCCGAAAGGTGGGCCTTTCATTTCTCACTGCGCCTTTGGGGTTGATCGTTACTAAGAGAAACGGGGTTGTTGTTCGAAGGCTTTACCATTCCAGTTCGAGCAATCAGGCTTTCCGCAGGCGCTGGTTTCCTGTACCCCATTCTAGGAGACATGCAGACTATGCCAGGTCTAGGTACACGTCCAGGCTTCTGGGAGGTTGGGCTAGACGAGAGTGGCAAGGTGGTCGGCCTGTTTTAATCTCGTCGTTTCTATTGTCCTCGATGTTCTCCATTACCTTTCCACCAGCTTTTTCTTCGCATTTCCGTTAAGTACCATATTTCTGCAACCGCTCAACCGGCTCAATGAATCAAATTGCATGAAAGGAGATTATAGTAGCGCGGGTACAATGTCTAGGATGGGGATGACTACGCCTTGGCAAGCTTCTCCTTCAAGGAAGAGTAATTCTTCCAATACGTCGCCCATTCCCGTTGAATCACTTGAGACTCGGGGTCAGCTGCTGATGTCTGCCCACCACTCCAATGGACCGCCCTCTCGAAGCATTCCAACGCACGACCCAAATCTTCTTTTTGCCCGTCGAGCTGGTACAGCATTCCCGAAAGATTCCAAGCCTCCGCCGCTGTCCGTCGGGCATCTCGAAGTAAGGAGGCCGCTGGCTTGGACAGGACCTTATCGCCCACATAGATCGAGGACAACTTGTGCGTTAGTGCAGAAGATGTGCCTGAGTAAGCCTTTGGCGCTCCTGTCAGGGTATGGGCGACCCTTTCAGCTGCCGTCGCTGCCGAGTGAAGTTGGATCTGCGCGGACGCGACTCCGTCGGACGACGAGCTGCCGGTCGACTTGGATGACATCCACGAACGCTTGGGCGGTGGCGCCGAGGTTGAAGCTGCATAGAGAACCTGGGCGAGGTGAACGGAAAGGACCGATGCGCGATGCTGGAGGAACAGGGCGTGGAGTGCGGCGGGGGCGTTGTCCCGTGTGATGAGGGACTGTGCCTCCTTGGAGGATAAGTCAGGGGAAGAAGGGAGTCGTTGAGAGAACGATGATGATAATGAAAGGAGGCGGAGAGCGGAACGCTGGATCGACTCGGCTTCGGGAAGCTGCTGCGTCGCGGAAAAGAAAGTCGAAAGTGAGACGAGGGCGGATACGAGGATCCTCTGAGCCAATGGCGAAGGCGGCAAAGTCGCTGGAACGTGTGTTGAATCGAGCTGAGGAGTTGACGTTGCCCGCTGTTGATCAACTCCACGACCGCTGCTGCTACTCCCACCCAACGTGGCATAATCGATTGCCTTTTTCCACCATCCTACAGCAACTTCTTCATCCTGCAACCGATACGACAAGTCTCCGATTTTCAACGCTACCCGCGCAGCATCGATAGGACGGTGATGAAGATGATGATTGGCTAGACTCTTTGAAAGGCCATGATCCCAAATTTGTAAGAGATCGTCCCGAGCAGCGGTAATCGAGCCCGGAGTCCCGATCCGCTCCAGAACGCGCGAATGCAAAAAGAGCAGGTCCAGAGCCGAGTCGGACAAGGAAGGGGAGGAAGAGTCTGATGATGTTGAGGGGAAGGATATTCGAGGGTTTTGTTGGGCGAGAGCGATTGCCTGACTCAAAAACTGCGCGGACGCCATGTACGCGGTCACGTTAAAAGTGCTCCCGTCCGATTTTGCGTTGTTTCCATGACGTTGCTGTTGCAATGGCCCGCCGACGCCAGCTCCCCAATTCTGAGCCATCCAAGCAGCGCGAATGAGATGCCTCGCTCGATACCCTAACGCAGGGTCCGTGCCACCTCTCTTCCCTCCCGTCCAGCTCTCTTGACTTTCCACCGCCCATCCCCATATGGCATCCTCCCCTCCTTGCCCTTCTTCTTCATCGTCTCCTCCTGCCCCAGGCGTCGGCTTGATCGAGACATTTTCGACGTACAGATGCGTCCCTTCGAACCCGAGAAAGACTAACAAGGCAATCGAGACCGAGGCAGCGGAAGTGTAGACGATGAGTTTCCGGAATGTGTTGTATACGTGGAGCGTGGGTTTGATGTAGTTGTCTGCGGTATAGAACGGTTCATCTCCTCCTGTTCCTGCTCCTTCTGCCCGCGATTCTGGACCGGAGGAGGCTGGGTGCGGAGGTGCTGTTGATTGAGTGCCTGTTGGTTGTTGTTGGTCTCGTGATGATGCTGGTGGGATCGTGGAAGCAGTCGTTGCCTTCGGCTGGCTCCGAGAGAGGCTGGAGTTGTCGTTGTTGGAAGACGACGAAGACGCGGCGTCGGAATGTTGCGGCGTCGAGGCAAATCTCCGCTTTTGTTGTTCGAGTAGTAGTAGACTTGGAGGAGCAGGTCTAAAAGTCTGTTGTACGCTCTTTAAGCGTGCGGTACTCCGCGAAGGTTGACGCGTACGTGAGGTCAAGCGTAAAAGAGACATGGAGACCGGGTAGAGTGATGATGGGCGGCAAACGGCGGTTGGTGGTGGTGGTGCTCAGAATGTCGTATTCCAGGTCCCACGGTCAGAAGGCCTGGTGAGCTCAAGGCTCCGGCGATGTTACAGGCTACCCCTCACCTTCCTACCCAATCAACAGCTTATCTTGGATGAGATGGACCGAACAGAATACTTGACTTGACTTGACTTCTTCATCGATACATATTACCCCACCTCCCCCCTTTACGATGCGAGCATGTGCTCAGCATCCTGATGCTTTCATTGGGTGCCTCAGCCCATTCCGACGTAGGACCAAAGGGTAATTGTGCTCCAACGACCCGACGACTGCCTAAACAAGCCACACTTCCCATCTCTATTCTGTGGCTTATAATGGAAAGTCCAAAAGGAAAACAGAGGCACTCTGTTGCGAATCGAGCTGTCGTCGCTGCTGAGCGGTGGTAGGCCCCCTCACCGGTCGCTGTTCGATGAGTGTGCATTACTCGTTGGAGAAGGAGGCCAGAAGAGAGGCTTTGGGCGTTCTCTCTACCCAGTGACACTCGGACTGCTCGTTCCGAATTGCCATCTACGCCCATTGCCTTCTGGCTGCGCAGGTGTATATATACACTGGTCGCCCCACCCTCCGAGTTGGTCCCTCAACCCTCCACTCAGCCATTTCATGACCGTTTAGACAAGTGAGCACACCGCCCCCTCGAACTCCCTCATCCTGAAGGGCCCCTCGATACTGATAACCCCGAATCGACAGCGACGAAAAACCTTGTTCATCTATTCCACTGTATCACGACGCTTCCTACGACAAACTCATCCTCGACTATCTGATAACACCGTTTTTAAGCTACTGTATCATTATCACCGATTCAATAAGAACGAAACAAAAAAAAACCAGTGCGTATTCACTAGGGTCGAAGCTCGAGCCTAGCTCCATCGGCATATCTTCGTTTGGGTGTAGGCTAATACATGTCTCTCTCTCTTCCTTTTGCCTATTCACATTTTCGGGGTTCTTTTACTTTAACCGTGGGCTATCCCCTCTCTCTCTTCAACATCACCTCGGAAATGCAAAATCGTCAGACAATGTGTATTCAAGAGGTGTACGGATTTACCTATCCAGGTTGCGGACATTTCCGAGAAGTGGGTACGAAGGAGAGGGACTGCCTTCTCGGCAACTGTGCCCTCAGCTCCACCCACACCCGGACACATGGGCGCGGACCCTGTACGCACCCCGGATGCCGTAGGGCATATCGCGTGGTGTTGAAGTCGACGGTCGGGTCGGACGATTGCACTGAGTGCCCTCGTCGAAGAGGACGTCGATCGAGGGCTGGCACTCCCGATAGCAGGAGTAGCGGCTCTCAGGTTTCTTTCTACTCACGATAAAACAAAAATAGGCACGGTCGGTGCCCAACGTCTACTGGCGGATATTCCCTTTTTGGTATGAGTGTACAATTTGTATGTAGGATCAATACTGCGTGTAGATGTATAACTATCATGTTACATAGATTTGGTTTGAAATTTCGGGTCAGGTGGGGGGGTTGTGTCGATACTATGTAGCTAAAAACGCCCATGAGATTGGCGCCTCAGGCTCAGTCTGTGGCCATCACACGACTGGAGTGGAGGCATGGAGTTCATCTTAAGCGGGGGCTTGGGGGGTTTTGCAAAATGATTCGTTTCGACCTCCGATTTAGTGCGAGAAGCTGTTGCCATGAAGCCGAAGAGGAGGTGTGTTCGGCGAATCAAGCCGTCCCCTCTCACCAGAGCAAAGATCAGCCTCATGGCCATGAACGTGTTGGGCCCACCGGCATTCCATCCCAAAAGCCCAATCCCTGTTCCCCCATCTTTACCAGTTCTTACCTTTCTTTTCTCTTATTCTGATCAATTTTTCCTTGGGCGGGCTTCTTTTTTGGCGGCACGCTCTGTTTTTTTTAACCTTGGTTGCCCAAGAATTGCCGTCATGCGGGGCAAATTGAGGCGGGACGCGTCCGACAAGGGGGATCAAAGTTCCTCCAAGCGGTCCCACCGACGACAAAACACACATGTACAAGTTCTTGGCTTTCTCTTGTCTTTTCATTATTCATCGGCATCTGCGGCTGCCGAAACGAAGGTTGCCTTCGAAGGTGGTACGCGCGTGTGTGGGTGTGGGTGCTTCTCCTCCTTTTTTTTTTTTGCCCTCCCCTCCCTATCACCTCATCCCGCTTCCCCAGGCCTGTCACTGCGGCTCACCCGTTCTTCGATTACCGAATCCCCTTGCAAGTCCCCTCAAACCAACCTCCACTCCCTCGGGTTCTTTGATTAGGTACAATTCAATTCGTCGGACGCGAAAAGGAAAACTCTAAAATACCCCCAGAAAAATAATAAAATAATAAATAATTACACCGTTGATAATCACACACAACCTTGCGGCAAGCGTACCATCAGTTGTGCGTACACGCGGGTCACCCGGTCCATTTCCCCAAAATTGATTTTTTTTTTTTTTTGCCCTCACCTTGTATTTTATTTTATTTTATTTTCCTTTGATGTCTCTGTCAGCAAAGAGGAAAACGTCCAACGCTCCCAGTACAAAAGGTCCATCGTACGTCCAACGGCCCACTTTTCCCCAATCATCCCCCTCTCAGGTTACTCGTTCCCCCGCCCACTACTTGCAGTCTCAAACCAAGCTACAACTTAACCCAACCACCTCTCATCTAATAAATACCGAGCTGGTAGGGCGTTCTTTTCGTGGGGGCAGCCTCGTGTACGACCACTAACCGTGCTCTCTTTTGACGTCCTGCAGCACCCTCTGCCCCTCATCCTCCTCATCAGTGGTTCCCTCCGACCTCCGCCGACCGACCTAGGTGCCTCTCTCCCCCCTTCCCTCTCCCCTCTGTAACAGTGAGTACATTAGAGCCTCTAGACCACCGAAGGGTCGACGAGCTTCTTGCAGGAGAAGAAAGAAACTGACTACGTTTGTTTACCCTCCACCCCTTCGTCGACACCGTCTGCTCCGCCCGCGTAGAGTCTTCTCCCCTCCAACCAAAAATGTGCGCTCGCGACATCCAATTCAAGAAATTCGCTACCTGCGGACATGAAGTCCTCATCGAGCAGAAAATCGTCGACTGCCAACAGCCTATATGCTACTACAGCCGAAATCACCCTGCAGAGCACAAGCCCGGTCCTTGCAACTGCACTCGATGGATGACGTGCGCATAAAATTCAAATTCTCAACAACCTTAATCTCGTACCCTGACAGAGGACCTCTTTTTTTTCTTAGGAACCCTGAACGCCGTGTAGTCGAGACTCCAGCCGGGAACTGCGACGACTGCAAAAACAGACAGCAGTGAGGGCAATAATTCCTCCCTATACTACCCCCCTCTGAACAACCACCCGCCCCCGCCCATATTTCTACCATAGCTGGTGATTGTATTACCTTCCCCTTCGTCATTTATTCCATTATATTACACTCTGTGAATATCGTGCAAAAAGAGTCGTATATACGCGTAAAAGGTACAAACGAAGCGGGTTTCCCTTCCTCCGCCGGCGGGTGAAACGAGAGATCTACGGATTAGCCTCAACTCCCCCAAGCCCCTTACTGAGCGTGGACCAAGGTCCCAGGCCCAGTACTCAAATCAGCCGCAGCCATGATCTCATCTGGTATCCCTCCGTCCCCATAATCATCGTCACTCCCCATATCCATATCCACGTCCGTATCCATTTCCTCGCCTTGCGGTGCCGTCGGTCGTTGCACGGTTTGCTCGGCAGCAACGGCCTTTAGCTTCTCCTGATGAGCTTTGACGTCTTCCAAAGTCCACAAAGAAATCCCCGTCTGATTCTCGTTCGGGTTTTGAGAGATGGTTCGCATGAACAACTTGGACAAAACCAGGGCCATGTCGGTGGACAAGTTGGACGCCGCGTCCGTGATGTACTGATTGATCCACCGGGGTAGCTTAGATCGTTTGTCCGCCCGGGCAAATCGCTTTATAGAAAAGGTAAATGAGAGAAAGAACGCCGTTAGTCCCAGAAGAAAGAAAGCCGGAATCGGGTTTCCGTGTGGGTGCGGCGCGGCTCGGCTCACCTTGTCGGCAAAGACCATGAGACCCCAGTCCGTCTTCCCTCGCAACGCACGTCCGACGCACTGAGCAGCGTTCCGCATCGCATCGAATCCAAGGAACTCGGCTTCTCGTATTCGGTAAGCATCGCGGAGGTACTCCAGACGAGCCTGATCGGAAAGGGCACCTAGGTCAACAAGCGAACCGCAGTTTGCCTATTCTCTTTACCCTTACCTTCAATATACGGCTCTCGGTGTATTGATACGGAATTCTAGCCAGAATAAACCTTGGTTAGTATCACTTGCACCGATTGAACACGCCACTGTGCGACATACCCAAACATGATCACAGCCCTTCCATAATTGTGATCAAAGTCAATGCCCTCCGACACTTTGCCTCGAGCGACGGCCAAAAGCACAGCGCCACGTCCATTATCGCACGCCTGTTATTCGGAACCCGACAGATCGGATACAGAGTTGCCGCCGGGTGGCGATGGACGCCAATGCGCGAAGGGGGCAAACATCGTTAGTCAACAAGGCTGACACTAAAAATCACTCAACCCCGGAAGTGCGTGGCGTCGATCGCAAAACGTCACTTTCACTCACCCTTCGATAATTTTCCAGAGCGATACTAGTCTCGTTGGCATCAGGCGTTTCGACAAAGATCAATTTATTCTTCCAGACTTCGTTGAGGATCCCCTGCAACGTGCAAATGTGAAGACCGGCGACGGTTGAATGATCAAGACAGCCCCCGGAAAAAAAAAGGACAAGATGAACGAGGCCTCTGACTCACCATATCATTCCAAGCAGCCACAATACTCTCCATATACAGGTAGCTCGGGAAGAATCCCACCAACCCATCAGGTACAATCTTACTGTACTCGATCAGGATGCTCCCGAAATTGCGCACCACGGCCGGGTCGTTTCGCACTTCGAATCTAGAGCTGATCGCGACTTGGTCGCTTCCTCGAGTGATGACCAGTGGCAAGAAACAATTACGCTCCAAAGTCATGGGGTAGGTCTCTTGCACGACCGGAGTGAACTGAAGCATTTTGGGGTACATATCGAGAGGAGAGATGGTTCCGGAAGTGATGACCACGCTGCTGAAGCGTTCGAATACAGGGCGGATGGCGATGGAAGGGTCGAGGCAGCTGGGCGTCCGTCCCGGAAGCGAGAGATTAGCTCTGCTGGTCAAACGGTTAGGCAAACCGGAAACCACCCACGTTAAATGGAAGATAGGATTAGGTATCGTCGCACCCTCCGTCTCAAACGGCTCGAGGATCAGGAGGAATCCTGTTGGGACGGCTCCACGGGTCAACTTCAGTGACCTTTACAATCGATCGCAGAGCCGTACCTTTCTCGTATGTGGCAACCAGCGTAGCGAATGCAGCTACTTTTTGCAGTGACGCATATTCATCTAGGCGACTCAGCTCGAGCGTTCGAATGAGAGACTGTAACCGTTCGGTGCAGAATCTGGAAACGAGCGCCACCAAAACAGCCATTCAGTCAGCAAGGACCGCGCATTAAGCCTGGGCCCTGTAGGATTGGGCTGACCTTAACGGCCGCCGCTCAATGTATGTGATATCCTTCAAGTGCTGTAAAAACGACAGGGGCGTCTCTGCAACGACATGCATCACACGCATCCGGGTCTTTGAAAAAAAGATCCGAGTCCCAGAAACACCTCGATCAGACAAATTTCTTGCCGAATCAGAGCAAAAGAACGCGAACCTTGAGATATTCCACTAAACGTTTCAAAAACGCCACAAAATGTTCTGCTTTGCGAATGTTTCCGGGTATGGCTTCCTTCAGCAAATCATCGGGCAGAACTGACGGCACAGAGAGGAAGGCGCGCCGAAAAGTCGTCAACAATCAGCTGCCAGAGAAACGCAACTTCTTCCCCTAACCTGGATTCGGCATAATCGCGTCGTCTTCAGCAGGAGCCTCTTCTTCCGCTTCTTGCAACCCTTCCACGAGCTTGGCGTATTCGTCCTGGAGCTTTGACGCATCCTTTTGTTTGATTCTTTGCGTCCACGCGGCATTAGTCAAGCTCATCGGACGTTTCCATGTGACAATCAGCCACGTACTCTTCGATTTTGTCGCCCAGTCGCGTGACACTCCTCGCAGCAGAGTCGAGCATGGGTCGTGTAAGGTCGATTGAGAGAGATTCGATGCAAACGTTATCTGGGGAGGGAATGGTGGTCAGCTATGCCTAGGTTGGTTTCATGGTTGGAACCCACCGATATTGTGTGCTTCGTCGAAAACCACGATTGCATCTTTACTCATCTCCTTCGAAACCTGTTCAGCGACTTTTGGGTCCAAGAGGTAGTGGAACGAGTAGATGATGATGTCGACAAATGGCATCTAGAAGGGGACCACCAGAGAAGGTTGAACACGCTGCCTTGTAAGGTTTCAAGATTAGAAGTGTACTCACCATTCTGCGGACGGTAAAGTATGGGCAAAGGCCTTTCTTCCGGCCATAGTCGATAACGTCTGCAAGGGTATGGATGCCTTGCGGGATGAGGTTCCCTGGTTCGAGAAGACCCAGTTCCTAGGACACAAAAATAATCAATGAGCACGAAATAGGCAAGCAAGGGGCGACCGAATTGGCAGAACTCACATCGTGGAAGCTACAAACGGGATTATGGTCTGGATCGACTTTGGCCCTCTCAACGGCACCGGTATTTGTCATATCCCTGCACTTAGCATCGACGACGCGACCTTTCTTCTCCTTAGACACCTATGGCAGTACAGAAACCAGAAGGCGAGAGATTTTAAGTTTCTCCACCCGCCCTCGGGTAACAAGCATCGAACCTCTGGGTGTAGACACAGGTTCTTCCGACTCGTCAAACCCAGTCCAGTATACGCTTGCTCTTTAAGCTTTTGTTCTCGATCACCGTCTTCGTCTGCGACTTTGATCCGGTATGCCATGAGACGTTTCAATTCTGACAAAGCCTTCTCGATTTCAGGGACGGTACGAGAGCAGTAGATGAGTTTTCGTTTCGTAGGGTGGAACTTGATGGCAAGAGAACTATAAGTGGCGCGTGTAAAGGTATATCATGGTGTAAACTCGTACCTGCTGGTAGGATATGATCAGGGCGAGGAGAGACACCGTCTTGCCTGTTCCTGAAGGCATTTCGAGGACACAGTGACCCTAGGCGTCATCCCAAGCTTTGAGCAATCATTCAAGACAGCGGAAGCCTGTTATTGCATACCGACGCGTCCAAAGTGCGTTTGAGGTCGCACATGTACGAGTATTGCTCTGAAGAATCCCCGGGTTAGCTTCGCCCGGACTTGCGTTGTGTGGGACGCAATTCACCTGGATATATTCGGTCATACGGGAAGATAATCTATACAAAGGGTCATAAGGCACGCAAGAAAGAGCTGATTTGAGGTGCTGTTCTTACAGGAAGCTCATCTATAAAGAACCTCATGCGGAGATGGACGACGCGGTGGTTGAACCTGTAATTCTTGGGGATTCTTGGTTCCCACGTCGATCTCGACTGTTGGAGCTAGGTCAGGCACGCCACACTCAAATTCCCAAGACAAGACCTGACAAGACCATGGTGCGTAATTCAAAATGACTGTTTTCGGCAAGATTCTCGCGGCTTGAAAACACATTCTATGCCGCAGTAATGCTTCGATATATATAGCTGCTTGGCTGCGGTCCGATAAGCAAAGGCATGCGGAGTTCTGAACGCCCAAAAGCCTTCCCGGCGCCATCGAGTGATGTACTACTTGAACGTTTGTCGTCATGTTGCCGTTGCAAGATCCAAATTTATAGTGAAGAGGGGACGGCATGTTCATTTCCTTATTTTGCAACGGGACCGCATTTCCCTTGCCGTGAAATCGATATCTTCACGCAGATGCCGGTTGAAAATAACGTGCGTTGCCAAGCCAAGGTTACGGCGCCTAAGATCCCCAAACGCCACCAACTCGTCCCGAAACAGCAAGGGATCTCTGCTATTTCCGTCGACCACGTGTGACGTTGAAAGGCAAGTCTTTGAGCGCCTCCGAAGTATTTCTTGGTATTCAAACTTTCCCATCAACCTGCTTCCAGCGAATAAAGCCCCGGGGATTGGCCAATCCTTGTAAATGGCAGAAAGCAGCCGAACTGTGGTAAAAATAGCAACAAGCAGCGGTTCTTTCACGTTGTGTTGTGTGTGAAATTGGGACGATGCCGACGTTGCCGAAGGATCATGCCGGGAGCGCCGTCTCGAGGACTTCTCCCCTCTGCAAGAACAAAAACCGCCTGCCGACAGCCTGAAACTGTCACCTTTCTCCCTCAGAGATGTAAATGCTCACCTCACAACCCCCTTCCACACACATCGACGCCGTTTCCTCGTCTGATGCAATAATGAACGTCGACCAATCAGCAGACGCGAAAAGTGCCAAGCCGGCGGCCAACTTGCCGGAACCAGGCCTGTCAAATTCATGCAGCGACAGGCGCGACGACTCTGATGACATCGTCCAACCGATTTTACCCAACGCTTCAACTATCGACGATGACGAGATACAACTGACGTCTCAAATGAACCGCGCGCAGCAAGGGTCAGCTGAGAACACGTCGATTCACGCCCGCGTCAGTAAGGACGGCAGTGCAATCCAAGAGCAAAAACCAGGTATGCATCAGACAACCAAAGGGAACAGTCCGAAGTTTTACTGATTCTCTTCATCCTTGATATGCAACAAATTTCAGAACAACCTCAAAGCTCAAGAGACCCAGAGGCCGGCCCGTCCCTTGCACGTCGTTCACCCATACCCAGCGAACCCGAGCCACAAAAGCCCGCTCTTGTCCTTCGCTGGTTCGACTACGGCACAGTGCTACCTACCCTTCAAAATCCCCGCACCTACACTCCTCGTCAAAAAATTGGCATCGTCATAGTCGTGGCGCTATGTTCGTTCTCGGCACCGTTTGCTTCCAACATCATGATGCCAAGCTTCCCTTTCATCGGACCATCGTTAGGGCTAGGCCACACAGGCGTCACTCTTACAAGTGAGCTGCCCATAACCTCCACGGGGCGAGCCCGAATATTAACGATGCTTGTTCCCTTGCAGCTGCACTTTTTATGGCCGCTTTGGGCATCGGCCCCCTCTACCATGCATTCCTCTCAGAGAGGTTTGGCCGTCGACCAGTATATCTCGCAGGCTTTATCCTCTACACGCTGGCGTCCGTAGCATGTGCCGTGGCACCCGATGGGGATGACCTCGTTGCATACCGCTTCTTCCAAGCCTTCGGCAGCTCCGCAGCACAAAGGTCCGTGCACTCGGTGTCTGCCAGCAGTCCCCAATCGTGGGCTTACGTACTTTGCACCCTTTAGCATCGGCATGGGAACTATTTCGGACATTTACATTCCCTCTGAACGAGGTCGAGCTACGGGTGTGTCGGTATTTTCGTGTCCGTTTGGAGTGCTCTCGACGCGCTAAACACGCTTTCCACCCTCAGGATTCTGGTTTATTGGACCGATTCTAGGCCCAATGGTCTCGTGAGTTGGGGTTCTCTTCACCCTAAGGGATTGATGGGCTTAACGGCTAACAACTATCATTTCAGACCTCTTATAGGCGGTGCCATCTACCATTGGATGGGATGGAGGGCAATTCTCTGGACAACCGCCATATTCGGTACGCGAAATCGATAAATTTCCGGGTTTCTGCGAGAAAACTAACTCATCCACCTTTAAGGCGTAATCCTTCTGGTCCTTATCGCACTCTTCCTCCCTGAAACGTCCCTCAAACTTAAGGCTCGACAAGCTCACCCCCCATTCCCTCTTCCATCACCAGTTACAAACACCACTCCACCGCCATCCCAGCATGAACCGTCCCGCACCCAATTAACCAGTAACATTCGCAAACTGCTCGTGTTCATCTACACCTTTGGCATCTCCCCACTCACCACCGTCGGTCACCTACTCTTCCCCCCAGTCGGTCTCTCGGCTCTATACTCCTCCATCTGCTTCGGCTCTATGTACGCCATATCCGTGGCAACCCCATTCTCATTCTCTGAACCACCATACAAACTCGGCTCGGTGGACATCTCGTTCCTTTATTTACCCGCTTGCGTTGGATACTGCTTGGGTAGCGTCATCGGCGGGTACTTGAGCGACAGGGAGGTTCGAAAAGCCAAGGCGCTGTCGGAGGATGGAGAGACGTACAATTCGGAAGTGAGATTGAGGAGCGCGAGGTGGGGTGTACCGCTTGTACCTGCCGGTCTGTTGATCTTTGGGTGGGGTCTACATCGACACACGCACATGGCGTTACCGATTATGGGCGGGTTTATCTTTGGAGTGGGGTTGATGTTGACGATGGGAACGGTGCGCTTCTTTCTTGTGGCTTTTTGCAAGAAATTAAACGCTAATTTGGGGGTTATATGCACCCTTACTGCATACATAGATCATGGCATACTACAGCGACTCCATTCCTGGCCAAGCGGCATCAGTGGTCGCAGCTTACAACGCACTGCGTAACGTACGTCCCCCTTAAACTGCTTACACTCGTACGAACCTCTGACTGGACTTCTTTTATAATCAAGTTACTCGCAGGAACGGTAGCAGCCCTCACAACGGCAGCCCTTGGTAGCGGTCTTCGCGAGAACTGGTACTTCACTATACTCGCGCTAGCCTGTCTCGCTGGATCATTTTCCCTGGAAGTCATTCAGGTGTGTTGGCCACTCGCTTACGTTGCAGCGGGATATCAGCATTCTGATTTCGACTCTCGTTCAAACAGCGATATGGTGCATTTTGGAGACAAAGACGGCAACAGAAGCTCAAACAAGATGCTGGCCCTGTCGCCCCCGCTCCCATCGCGATGACCCCCCTTACAACCCAACCACCTACTAGTACAGCACCTAATCCTTAACCTTTCACGTTTTGACTTCTCCTGGGACGATTCACGGCACCCTCTTCGTTCATCTAGACCTTTATTATTATGACCATTCTCTCCACCTTGTCTATTCTGTATATTTGGCCGTCGGTTGAAAATCGTATCACCAAGTTTGCCTGTAAGGCGGCGAGGAGACCAGAGAAATGACCGGCAATGGAGTACTAATCTGTCATGCTCGACATCCAAACAGCGAAGAGACTAAGGTATATGAAGTACAGGGGGTTGTGAAAAGTCCGTTCTATGACAGAGAAGGAGAAAAGGAGACAACATAGGTCCAGCGAGTGTAGCGATCAGGTATCCCACAGCGGACGAGACCTTTTTCGAGTGGCGAAAGCGAGATACGTAGGCGAGAGGCGAATATACAATAGTAGAAGGGTGGACGAAAACGGAAAATGCACTTGTGCAGAATTCGTAGCTTACTCGATGGACATCCGAGGAGCTAGAGGAACTCCGACAGAGTAGGACGAGGTTCGTTGAGTCATGTCGATAGGCTTTCCTGGGAATGGCGCTTCGTTTATGGAGTAAGTTGATACCGGCCGTTGTTCGGGAGCCAGTTTTCCTTCTGTAATGCGTGTTGCCCGTGAGTAAAAGTGAAACGAGCAAGTACCAGGCAAACAAACCTCTTGTCTTGGCTGGTCGAAGATCCTTGTCGAAATCAGCGAAGCAGCGGAGACCGACGGCAAACGTTGCGAAGAGCATCAAGAATGATATGATGGCTACAAGGAGTGCAATGGGGTCAATCATAATTATAGACCTCACTGAGGTGGCAACGCACTGAAGACAGCCAAACTGGCTCGTGTTGATTCGTATGCTTCGCTGGATCCTGGTGTGAACAGACGGCTGAACTTGTAGAGGAAATACGCTTGGGCGCCCAACCTGAACACAGCCTCATTACAATTAACGCAGATCAAGCCTTGGCAAAATTAACTCACATGAGGACCAATGATATAGTCATAAGCCACTTAATTTCTCGCTGCACAGCCACAGCGCAGAACGTCAAGAGGATAAGGACCACGGGGATGGCGATAATAGTCAGCGGGAATTCAGCGCCGTCCCGTGTTAGAACCAGGATCAGAAGCTGACAGCCCATATCGATTTAGCACCACACCACCGTAATGATTTTGGCGAGCACCGCACCTGCATAGTGAGCCCAGTGAAGAAGAAGTAATCAAACTTGAGGAGGCAGATTAATACTTGATAGTATTGGTACATGACTGTAAGGTCACAGCGCCGTCAGTAATCAAGATCCTTCTCACAGAGTGCTAGTTTCATTATTCACCTTTCATTCTGGGATTAGCCCCCACGAGGTGGAACACGACCCAACTGAAGTAAACGGGGAATAAGTCAGCAAGGGACGTCAAGTCCAAATTTAGCTGCAACTCGGCATACCCGAACTCGTGGTAAAGCTGCCATGTGAACCATGACAGGACCAGCAGCGATATTGCCAACAGGCAGGGCGATACGATTAAGAATGGTTCTACATGGTTGAAGAGGGATCCTGAACCGGAGCAGTTCTAAGCGCCCGGGAAGGTTACTAATCAGCGCGCCAGATCTATTAAACAAGAGCACTTGCAGCGTAGTCGGTGGCACAATCGGCGCCCGGATGGCGCACTAACGCCGTTCTCGTTTGACCGACTTGTAGAGCGCTGAAGATGATCATGCCGGCGTGGAAAAGGCAGACTCCTATTAGCTGGATGATGTTCCGCAGTCGGAGCTTCGAAAGAAAGAGGGTTATTTGAGAACCCAGTTAGGAAAAGAACGTATGTGTAGGCGTACTGCATCTAGTGCCACCGCGATCTCGAACAGCCTGTGGACATGCAACTCGGGTCAGTAAGACGCCTGGCTAAGAAGCAGATGGACCCGACATACTCTCCCAACGCGAACAGCGCAAAATAGCAAGGAATAGTCTAGCAGAGTGAAGCAGGGAAGGTTAATGAGGACCGGGTCTACTTCAAAGCAAGATGTAGCTCACTCTGTAGCTGCCTTGGGAGAGTTCGACATACTCATCGACCTAGCGGCGCGCGCGTCAGTAAAGTTACCAAAGATTGACCTAGCTAGAGCTCGCTTACAATACCAAAGGATATTGCCACCATGGCGAGTACTGCGATAGCTTGGATTAAAACTGCAGGGGGGGTGTGGTGCCTGGTTAGCCTGATGCCTTGCCGAGTGCCAATCTCAACGAACCAGTCGCAATGAAGCCCTTCTGGGCGGCGGTACCTAGAAGAATTGGGGGCATTCAGTAAGGACATGAGCTCCTTAGTCGTCTGTACTCACCAAGAAACGGCTCGATAGCCATGGGAGGATGATGGGAGGGGTCGGGGTTGGTTGAGATTGAAAGCCGAGAGAGGAGCGATGCAACATTGCCACACGGACCCATGTCCCGCGGTTTACTGTCCACTTGCTATCATCCCTAACCACCAACACCGGCCGACCGATGGAGCGTCCTCAGACCTTCACATCGTTGGACCTCAAGCCCAAGAGGTGGCACGGCTACTCTGTCGTCCTCTTCATCCTTGGAACACTCTTTCCCCCCCTCGGTGAGTCTCTCAGAAATGTTCTGCTCTCAGGTCCCGGCGCCCGACTGAGACAGAAATCTCTCGCACAGCCGTCGCTGCACGATTTGGCTTTGGCAAGGACTTCTTCATCAATCTCATTTTGACGCTCTGTGGCTACTTCCCTGGTGAGCTCGTTCACCCTCGTCAGAATTTCAAGTTAGCCTAAACACCGCCACCTCCTCCCGTCAGGCCATGGGCACAACTTCTACATTCAAAACATTCGCAACAACAAGAATTCTAAACGAACACCTAAATGGGCGATTCGTTACGGTCTCATCGACGATACCGCCATGAAACGTCGCGCCAAGAGACGTCAATGGGCTGGCAAGTACGACGAGCGCTTGCCTCAATCTGCCCACGAGGGACAGGACTATGCGGAGGACCAAATCCCTGATCGTCCCGAAAATCAACGCCGCGCAACTAATGGAACAAACGAACTCTGGAACCGCTCAGAGGAGGGGTTCTATGGTCAGCCCGGCGCATCCACGTCAGACACGGGAGGCGGAGGGAGGTGGCACTATCCGGCGAATTTCGACGACGCCGAAGTTGCACCCAGCCCCGTCCAGACAAAGTCGAAATCTGGCAAGAAAAAGGACAAGAAAGATAGATGGGCTAGGACCGAGGATGCTCATTCTGCACCCCCCAAGAAGAAGAAGCGTTCAAAGTCGTCACGCTCGGCCACAGCGGGAGATCGATGGGACGACAATCGTTCGCATGATTCCGGTCAACGTGATGTCCACGATGGTCCGGAGGACGCAGTCGGTGGACTGTATGGCCCAACGCGGACGGCGGAACCACCGACGGAAGAACGTCGGAAGAGGGAGGAGGACGAAGCTCTCCATCACGAGTTTTAGCGTGAAAAAGTCTCGGCGTGCCCCGCTCATACTCTTCATTGGTTCTGCTTGAAGTGTGTATCGTCCTGGCTGACACAGTGCCATGTATTGGGATTTCCGGACCCTATTTATTCTGCTATCAATGATACCTGCTTCCATGAAGGCGTGCGACCCCTTCGCTCTCAACGTCTGTTCCTGCTTGCATGAAACTCCATGGTTGGAGGTGTGCGTTTGCGAGAGTCCCTCCTTGTTCGTCCCGCGTGACGGACCCGTTATCGGTCTTTAAGGTCCTCCAATACGTGTGATCCTTATCATTGCCGTATGAAAAGGTTAGATTGCTCGCCGCAGTGTTTATCCGTGCGCCATCCTTCGGCTTGAACCGCGATCCCTCTACAAAAACGAACGTGTCAGCTTCTATTGTAGCCAGCATTCTTTTAGGCACACCTGAACGGCGATGGTATGAAATAATCGTATTTGCACCCATAAACGGCGGTAGGATTTCAGACCGATCGTAGCCATGGTCGAAAACGGTGCCCCAGCCAAAACCCTCATCATTATCGACGGTCCAAAAGTCTACTGTGAGTGGCCAGGAGAACTCGTCTTCCAACTTCAGAACACCGTTGTGCGTTGAACGACTTTGTCCTTGGGCACCTTGTCTCGAGACCTCCAAGCGATGTGAGCTTGCGAGTACAAGGGACGGGCGGAAACACCCGACCAACCTGATACGTTGCACCGTCGCGGTATGATTGAGTGTTTGTAAAGGAATAACTCTGCTGCCAGGTGACAACGGAAATCGTTCCGCTTCCAGTAACGAGTAACGCCTCGATTTGCAGGGAGTGCTCAGCGGCCACGGTGATACTAACATCACCGCTCTTCTTATCTTTGTTCCCAGCTATGCGAGAAGTGGCATGAACAGGAGCGACGTATTTCGTTATGACACCCTTCGTGGGCTGGTTCGAAGGATCAAGAATAACCTAGATGAACTAAATGAGAATCCTATTGGGCAACCTTGACTAGGATTGAAGAGCGTACCTGAATGTTCCCCGATACCCACCAATTACCTAGGATGGTGTGGTCAGGCTCGGCTGAGACGACATCGATGGTGATGGTATGGTTATTGCCATCAGCGAGGATCGGGATGAATGGAGTCAAGTCAACTTTGTACGTTGGCTGGTCAAAAGCGCCGTATGCAGCCGCAGGTCTAAATGGACGTAGTAGTTAGTCGTCGGCCATAATTGTGTAGCTATACGCTGAGGCGGACCTCCATATTAGCGGTACATTTGCGCCTGTGAAAAGAATCGGATACGGGGATACGATCCCAGCAAGTTTCCCATCGACGAGAAGTTGGACTTCTCTAAATGGTCCCTTTCCGAGCGTAGTGTCCTTGGGCAATGCCGGAATCCACGAATCGGGTGCGTTGAAGTACTATTGCCGCAGAATAAGAAGATGGGGCCAAGATCGCGACGACACCAAGTACTGACCCAGAATTCTTCCTGGGCATTGCCACTCGCATATATCTCTGCGTATGCCTCAGCAGTGTTCCTGGGTAAGTTGACTGTGGTCTATGTGAAGGATAAGTAACCGCTCTTCACCGTAACCGGATTCCACACACATTCAGCATTGGAGGCACCCCGCCGTATCCTGCCTGGTCTGGGGATAATGTCCCAAGCGCTATGATGCCGTTCGAGCGTGCAACACCTTCTTTCTCCAGGGACGCGTACACGGTTATGCTGAAAGTTACTGTCAAAGATCCATGAGCACCAGTATACCGCTTTGATGGACCTCACCCACCGTCGTACTCGCCGTCGAGGCCGTGGTCTGGGTCCACGATATTGTTGAGATCAAGGATCACCCGTCCAGGCGTCAAAAATAGAGGGAGATAATGTGAGAGATCCTTGACCGCTTTTCAGGAGATAAAAGAGTTAAATTTCGAGTGCAATACTGTAGGGGGGACTTCTCACCTGTCCAGATGATGCCAGAAGGCGATGGTTCGGCCGTTGATGTCCTCCAGACTAGTATAATGCGCATGGTTATACTTTATCCGGAGGCTTGACTAAGCGGGGCTCACTTTCTACGTTCTGGAAAGTAATTGCGGAGAGTCTGTCGTACTGGGTCTAGATGAAATTGCAGGGGTCAGGAAGTTACTTGGACTCCGGCGGTAGATAGGTTTACCCCGTTCGACGTCGCGGTATAATTTCCGCTCACTCCTGCCCAATCCAAAGGGTTGCCGCAATCCTTTGGAGGCTGTGATAGATTTCTTCGCAATCAATGCAAGGAGCCAGGTGGTACTTGATCGTACTCTAAACAAACTTACTTTCCATTCAGCAATAGCAGGTTGATAGTACGAGTTACCGAAGTTATGACGGACGACCTCAACAGTACACTTCTTCAGATTTGATGGAAATGTTAGCGGTTGGGCGACTTGAAAGTTGACCAGAGGCGACAAAGATGCTCCGGCGGTGCCAGAAAGGGACTGTTCCGCAGGCGCTTGCCCCATGCTTAGGCTCCCCAAAGCGGCAAGAACTGGTCCTATCTTCCGGATTATGGGCATTGTAAATGTCCCTAGAAGGTTTGAACAGAGGTCCGGCGGTCAGAGCGATCTCTCGAACACAACTTATAGTCTTTAGGCAGCTTTCGAACCTTGGAAGTTCTCAGCGATTTTCCTCGCCATGGACTGCATTGGGCCACCAGGACCAGCGAATTCTAACCCCACGTTGATGTACATGCTTTCATGCGGTGGTTGGCACACCGAAGGGGGAAGGTTGCGAACACGAGCAAGTTCGGACAACGCTCACACGCTCCCGGTCCCATCAGGAGCATGAGGCGGAAAAGCAAATCGCAGAGAGAGATTTCACATACAGCTCTTAGCTAGAGGTACAGAGGAGCTTTTTGGTATAGAAAAGATAGAATATAGAGACAATGCATGCCGTTGGCAGAGCTCAAGCGTTGGCCAATCATCCAGCCCGCGTGAGAGCGATCGTGCCAGGTGCCCGCATAAGTCAGAGCCTACAAAGGAATTGAGGTATATCGTGTATATCTAGAGGAAACGTTAACGTGACGTACTGTTGAGGTCGTATAGGGAGAGGCGGAAAAAAAAGGAGTGTGAATAAAGGAAAGGATTGGATTTTACAGTGCTGCTTCCACTGCAGCGACGGAGCCTGTCTTCGATGCTTCATCATCGTCTCTCGCAGAGTTGGCCTCTGCTTGATCGTCCATTTCGGCATCACCATCAGCGGAGGCGCCGTTCGCAGGGGTGGCGTCCCCATTCATGGAAACATCTTCTTGAGGTGGGTGGACGATCTTCTGCTTCTTGCCAGCAGCGGCAGTCTCTTCCGCTGCGCCCCGCTTCTTCTTCCCTCGGCCATTTTGTGCCGCCCCGCGCTTCTTGCCACCCGGTGCTTTTGGTTCGGCTTCGTACTTGCAAGGGAGTTGGCGTCGACTGCAGTTTAAGCAAGCTTCGGGAGGGGAACCACCGCAGTCTAACTCTTGCTCTTTGCAGAATGTGCACCTCAAACCGCTCTCATCGCCGCCCGCAGCGCCGTTTGTATTGGGAGTAGCGGTGTCCATTAGGCTAGGATCGATGACCATCTCGTCGCCAGTGCTACCGTGACGGGCAGGTGGTGATCCGCCCGCCACGGAAGACGGTCCGGAGGGGAGGGATCCTGGAGCCGGAGGAGGAAGCTGAGCATTCGGGTGGGCCATATGCGCGGGGAAAGGTTGACCTGGGTGGCCGGGAATGAACGTAAATGCAAAAGGTGGGACACTCCTACATCGTAAAGACGGCTTAGTACATATAGCTATATCAACAACCTCCAATGGTCTTACCCATCAGGTCCAGGTTGGCCGGGGGGCATCACTCCCATATGCATGGGGTGCATACCCGGTGCTGGGTGCATACCAACCGCTGGAGGTGGGGGATGAGGTCCAGGTGGTCCAGTCGGTGGCACGACGACGGGAACACCACCAACGGTTTGCGGCCCATCGCCAGAGACAGCAATGCTGACGCTACCACCAGGCGGATCGACTGGTGTTCCATCTGGATTCTTCGGTTTGCGCTTGCCCCGTCTTGAGATCCAATCGTAAGAACAAACGAACCCCCGCTTGACACAGATCTCGCATGGATGAGGTTTATGGCCAATGCACCGAATCTTTCGCTCTGAAATAGTTCAATGTCAGTAACCTGTACCGGAGAGCGGTCCGAAATAGCATCGGCGACTCACGCCTACAGAATAAACATGCCATAGGGTTCGGTCGAGGATCAAATGGCGCAAGAATTGGGGGAGGGGAGCCTCCGCCTCCAGACTCTTCCGGTCTCGGTGGTCCGCCATTGACTTGCGACGGAACCATACTCGGCGGAACGAACGTCTTTCCCCTCATTGGAGGCAGCTGCTGGGGCATACCTGGTCCGGGCATCGGTCCCTGTTGCGGTCCAGGCACGGGAATCGGTGGGGTCGGTCCCATGGGAGGTGGAGGGCCGTTATGGAAGGCGCCCACAGGCCCTGGCAAATGCATATTGGGGTCCGGAGTCAGCGGAGCGCCATTGACAGCGTTGAGCATGTCATGGTGACGACTGTTGACTCGAGCAGCAGCTTCAGCGGCTTGAGCGAGGGCAGCAGCGTTCGCCGCCGCTGTCTCCGGGGAGACGCCGCGAGGATATGGATCATTGGAGCGCGGATACAGCATTGGCGCCTTCGATGAACCCAGCTTGGTACGGTTCCCACCAATTGCTGCTTCTATCCGCGGAATATGAGATGCAAGCTTGTTCAAGCGATCTGATTAAGCGGAACGTCATATGAGCTAAATGTCCACAGTGGTTCTGGAAGTCCAGAAAATCAGTTCAGGGACTCACTTCGAAGGAAATCTTCCGCGAAGACTCCGCCTCGTTGCAAGACGGTCTTGACAAGGTTGACATGGTTCTCGATCTCCTGCCTAACATGTGTCGGGACACGCTCGTTTTCGTAGTTGGGGATAGTTTCAAGGACAGTAGCGTTGGAGCTCTGATACCCGACGATTGGGGGTGGGGTGCACCGATTACGTGAGCGAAAAGATCCCGGGATCAAAACAAAATGAAAAGCATCAGAGATAGCGCGAAACTTTGAAGGAGAGGAACGGCCCCAGCGCACCTCGAGGAAACCTACGACAGCAGCACGCAATGACGGTGTTGAGAATGTCTTATCGTCAACGAAAAGTGAAAGTGTTTTGTGGAAGGCGTTGGTGTACGAGCGCTCGGTGTCGAGGAATCCCTGCATTTCCAGTGGGGTAGGGGGTCCCCCCTCTGGAGCGACAGCCGAAGGAGTGGCTGGCAGGTCTTGTAGTTGCGGTGGTTCGGCCGGTGCCGGTGTGGAGGGAGTGCCGTTAGCGGAGGGATGAGCAGCGGACGATCTACAAATGGGGAGTTCGGGAAAGGCGTGAAAAACTGATCACGGCAACGCATACCGAACGAACAAGCACAATTTGCGAAAAATTACACATACCTGGTGGTGCGGGTGGGGGACGTGCGAGATTGAGCCTTGTCTGCATCTGCTTGTTTCGAGCGGCTTGAAGTACGAAGACGGGTGGAGGAACGAGTGGGTCGCTGATTTTCGGCGTCTTGGGCGGAGACGTTGTCGCCACTCAGTTGATCTTCGCCCTTGCCAAGTTTTTCCATGAGACGCAAAGCCTCCTGTTTGGACAATCGAGCGTTAGGTAAACATCACTCAGAAATGTGGTGGTGGATCTGGGTCGGACCTCGCGGGATAGTCGAAGCACGAGCTCGACGGTCTCTGGCCCACCGTCACGTTCGCCGTCAGCGGGGATCGGAGAGTTGGGTCGGTCGACCACAACCGCCGAACGCACGACAGAAGGATCGATGTCAACGATATCTCTTTCCATTGCAAGTCAAGGAAAAATAATGAGACGGTCGACGTCCTTTGGAGGGGGGAAGGGGAAAAGGGAATGGGGGGGATTGAGGGAGGGACGGGGAACCGGAGGGGTGTGGAAAGATTCAAGATCACGGAGGACGGAGAGGCTGAAGAACCCCTTTAGTTTCGTTTAGTGGTGTTTGTCTGGCGGAGTTCGGAGCAAAACGCTTCGTCCACCGATCCTCCGTAACTCCCGTGATGACAAGCCCCTGTCCCCCCCCTTCAATTCAATTCCGTCCTCCCGCGCCCATCAGCATCGCCCATCCCCCCCCTTCCCCTTGCTGTCTTCTGCTGGGAAGCGATCGACGGCCAACGTCCTCCGTGTCGTTGTTGTTGTTGTTGTTTTTTGTGTGGTGGAGAGTGCCCACGACGCGGACAACGGCATCGAATACGGCTTTCAACGGCTTCTTCGATACCTTGCTTCGGAGAAAGTTGATAGCGTCCTCACCCAATAACAGGCCTCGATTCCCTGAATTCGTATCACATCCACGAGTCTTCGCATCCTTTATCATCGATCTACACGTCATTCGTCACCTGGATGGGTAAATCTAGACGCTTGTCCATCTGCCACCAAACGCCGCTATCCTCGCATCGAGTCACTATCAATGAGTACCGAAGCGGTGTTCGCTATCGTCGAAAAGCACTTTGGCGTTGTCGGCGTACTCAACCCAATCCGTCCACACGGGGTGGCCCTTATTAGATGCCGCCAACTTTCCCAACCTCTGCACGACCCTCTTGGCTCACACCTCAAAGTTCGCGACAAAGGGATCTCGCAATATACTCACCGTCCAGGATGTTGTTCCTGAGCTTCGATGCTTCGTGGAACGCGGCACAGGGAACGAGTCGAGTGGAGTGTCCTCTCCTGCCCTTTCAGTCTTTTACCGCGGTGTTATTCTGGGGGGTCACGGAAGTGGGAGAATCCCACTAACTCTGCCGTTCTTCTCACCCAACCCCAATCCCATCTACTACCGGTACACCGTCGAGCGAACCAACTGGCTAAGACATTCTCCCATCGGGTCAGAAGACAACGTCAGGTTTCGTTCTCAAGCTCCCCCCTGAGCGTCCCGATATGGTAGGTCTTCTCGAGATCAAGCGTGGAATCGAATCTCGGTTTCCTAGATCCCCTGCGCGGGCCGGAATCATGCTCAAAATCCACCATCATTCCATCCGAATAGTAAAAGCTCCCATTTCATAATCATGGCTTCGACTTGGCCAAGTTTTTTAGGATAGTAGGGTCGAGAAGGAACAACGAGAGAAGTCTCATGCGTCCATGACGTGCGCTGATGTGCTCCTCCCCTGCACCACATGGGCTCTAAGGCCTACTGGCACGAATGGGACCTTGGACTCAACTCCGGTTGACCACGACGCCAGACTACGTTCAACGTTCCTACTTCCGATAGACTTTGGGGTCTACATCGTCCTTTCCGGAGGCCGCAGACGCTGGTCTCCCGGCAGCCCTGCCCGCTGAAGCGCACTACACGGGGACACCTGCTCTCTGGATACCTGAAACATTTCTTTATACTACCACGCAGCTTAGGAGCTCCCAAGTCTCTCTGCAATATCTTGCTGGGGAAACGACATGCACTTGTCCCCCGTGTATCGAACCAATGGACGGTAGTGGAGATGACTTCCGGATGACATCCCAAGGCGCACCCCTGGCTTCTTCGTTCGGCATTCGAAATATTTTGCAATCGCACCCTATGTCAAGAAGCCTCTTTATATGACGGGTACTGCCGTCGGAGTTCTTTGAACCCTTCAAACGACCAGGTAGACGGATGCTTGATTTGAACGCGCTATCCGTCCGTTCGGCGGGTTTGATGTTGGGCATTTCGACGGGTCTGTTTTCAGTTCCTTTGAGCGAGACTGTGGTGAACGCTGTAGCGCGGCGTTCGGGCTGCAGAAGTCTTGGAGAACTTCTCCTCGGCAGACTTAGCATCGTCCCCCGGCACAACCATGCTAAATCGCAGCACTTCGGGCACAGTGAACATAGCCCAGGTGGCCCTCGCCGTGGACGTGGAACAGACCGAATAAAGAGAGCGCTGAGCTCCTGTTCCGTTGTTGTCGGGGTGAGGTGCCCGACCTTACCTTCCATTTCTGGATTCAAGCTTTTGTATCCTAAGGAACAAAATTACAATCGGTAAGGTAATGAGGCACTTCTTAATCTCTATTATTTCTCCGGATTTTGACATATCTTCGATTGATACAGTAGGAGAGGGTGCCGCCTCGGCTGCCGAGAGTTTGTGTGCATCGCCCGAGATCAGAAAGAACCAGCAGATAAATGTCGTAGATCGACTGTTTCTGAGTATACCTTGAGCTGTCCTTGCGACGTGTGCCAGCGATGCAAGAGTGTGCGGTGGAACTTTTACGCGAGATTGATTGATCACTTGGAACGCTCCATGCAAGGACCCGAGTGAAGATCCGGGCGATATGCCAAGGTCTAGATTTAAGCCGACTACACTTCTAATTAGCTGACTCAGCAGCGAGCTTTCGTGGAAGGGGGGAACCTACGACAACGGACCCAGGGAGTGAAGGGCTCACCGTTGATCGGCGGAGACGGTCCCCACAAACACCGGCAAACTTTCTCATTTGGGAGGGTTTCAAACCGACGTCCCTGCTAGCAACCACCTACCCAGCGTAGCATGTCTTTCCAGCCAAACGAAGTAGACAATCCATTCCCTCGGCCACCAGAACGTTTCAGACTGTTCACAGACCGTAATCTCTCCCTTCTCAAAACCCTTCGCGAGCGAACAGGCACTGAAGTGCACGATCTATTACCGGACGACCAAACTCAGGATGACGTACTAGAAGAAGAGAATCTCGAAGGGGTTGCTGAGAATTTGATCGAGTTAGAGCCCCCGAGAGTGGACTGGGTCATCGAGGGTGGTCAGGTTGAAGTCTTCGGGCGGTGGCACGATGTAAGTGCATGCCGAGTCCAAATGAGAATAGACAATGTGAATGACCTTCTCTTTAAGGTTGTGGGTAGGCATGCACGGGTAACTATGCAAGAGATCCCAGATACCATTCTGCCGGAACCAGAAGGAGGCGAGGGGATTCGGGCCACATTGTTGACAATCTCCTGAGACTGAGCATACACTTCATCGTCTCAGATATACGACCCCATCTAAAAAAGCTCCTCAGAACGATCTTGCACAGCTACTACACTCTTCTCGGCGGGACCGCCCAACACCTCCCAGTCGATGACAACATCGCAACTGTATTTGACTTGGAAGCAAGCTTCATGATGGAAATTTCCCGGGCATTTTTGAGCGCTGTCAACTCTGTTAGACCTCTACAGGTAAGCTGAAACATTATGTGTCTCTCCCCTTCCCTTGGGTATTCATATCACCCTTGGATCTGGTTTGACAGGCACGTCAGACACTGGAGCAGCTGTTGGTTCGCCAACTAGAGACTCGGCGTGAGGAAACGCGCAAAATACACGAGTATGTCTCTTATCCTCAATATGTGGGACGCTAATTAGATCACTTATAAATTTATGAATACAGGAAATGTGATTCGATTGAAGCTACGTTGGCTGCATTGAAGGCCAAGGCTGCTGAAATCCAACAGCAACAAGTCGAGGGACTGGAGAATTTATCACTAGATGATACTATACCAAAGGTATAAGGACCTTCTATCCCCGAGAGCAGAGAATGTCTACTGATGTATTGCCGCTCTAACCACAGGCCGCAAACGTTGACGGCGGGGAGGCAGGCGTCGCCGATTCCGACGTGTTCCAGTGGGCCAATGAAGTTAGCTAGAAACGAGGACGCGTGCGTAATATTGTACATTTTAGACTGTGCTCGTTGCAGTTAGTGTGAAAATCTCGATGGAAACTCGCCCGTTCCGCATCTGGGAGGTAATAATGAGTGTCCATTTGTCAGCGTGAACCGTGAGCATAAGCGAGAGTTGGCGCGCAATTGCGACCTGAGCCGCGTACACCCCGAACACTGCCTGGCACTCTTTGCATTTCCATCTGGTTTTTCCAGCTGTATTGCTATTCTCTTACTCTCGGTTTCTCAACTCTTCTCTTTTCACTAGCACCCCGCTATTGTATTGTAACATGGGTGAGGATTTCTCCGTCGTTTGCTTCCAACCCACCACAGCACTGAACCTCACGCCCGTTTAGGTATTCCGAAGGTACAGACCATTTTAAAGTCGAGTGTGCGCTCTGAGAGACTAAACGAGGATTGCTGCAGTTCTTCAGATGGATCTCGTGAGGGCAATTACGATCTGAACTGGGGTCATTCTAGACTTAATGAGCATTACTTACTTAGCGAACGCTACCCGATGACCTCTCAACTAATCGAGGAAAACAAGATCCCGGAATTTGGTAAGCACTATGCTAAATCCTCTATAATCATATCTCTAATGGGTGCCGACAGACAATCTATACCTCGACTTCAATTCCATCATTCACAACTGTGCGCTGCACGAGACCTTCTTCAGCGGTACCGAATTTCCTTCTAACTCTGCTTGACTCTAGGCTCGCATCCCAACGACAACGATGCACACTTCCGCTTATCGGAAGCTCAGATATTCACAGCCATCTTTGCATATGTCGACCACCTGTTTGGCAAAATCAAGCCTAAGAAAGTGTTCTTCATGGCCGTCGACGGAGTTGCTCCGAGAGCAAAGATGAATCAGCAGCGAAGCAGACGTTTCCGTACCGCCAAAGAGGCACGAGAGACAAGAGAGCAAGCAATAAGACGAGGAGAGAAGCTGCCGGAGGAGAAAGCCTTCGACAGCAACTGCATTACACCAGGTAACCCTTGGCCGTCCCGGAGGTTACCGACCACGTGCAGCTTACCGTTCGGATTTGGGGCATAGGCACACCTTTCATGGCTCGGCTATCGGAACAGTTGAAGTACTTTGTAAACAAGAAGATATCGGAGGATGCTGATTGGAGAGGAATCGAAGTAATATTATCCGGACACGAGGTTCCCGGAGAAGGAGAACACAAGATCATGGAGTACATTCGACTTTCCAAAGCTCAACCAGACTACAACCCAAACGTCCGCCACTGCCTTTACGGACTCGACGCCGACTTGATCATGCTTGGTTTACTCAGTCACGACCCCCATTTCTGTCTTCTCCGAGAGGAAGTCAAATTTGGACCCGCGCGGAAGAAATCCAATACCAGGTATGAAACGTGCACACTATGGTTTTAGATGGTTGCTAATATGTAGGGGTATCGACCAGCCTTGATTCGCAGAACTTCTTCTTGCTCCACCTCTCGCTCCTGCGGGAATATCTGGATATGGAGTTCCATTCCCTCGCCGAACTTCCACCAGGAGAACTCTCATTCGATTATTCACTGGAACGCATCATCGACGACTTCATCCTTCTCGCCATCTTCGTCGGGAATGACTTCTTGCCTCACTTACCCGACTTCCATATTCACGAAAACGCCCTGGAGCATCTCTTTGAGATTTACAAGGCTGTTCTACCCAAAGCAGGGGGCTACCTTGTGACGCAGGGGAGGATTGATATGCGACGACTTCAGCTCGTGATGGACGAGCTTGGTACGCTCGAGGAGGAGACTTTCCTGAAGGAGAGCGCAGACCAAAGCTACTTCAAGGGAAAACAAGCAAAACATAGGGACAACCCCCGAGCGAAACCTCAAAGTGATCTGGGTGGGTCAGGCGCATTGGGATTAGCCATTTGATGCTTAACCATTTTGCCCAGTTCTTACCAACGAACAACAAGCCATGTTCGCAAAAGTCAAGCAATTCATCTTGGAACGAAGGAATCCGGATGCGAAGAAAGATGACCCCAACGCTAGCGTTGCGTTTGTGAACGATTTCCCAGCTCGGGATCGTATGTTCCTCGTGAAATTGGCAGCAGATCTACACTTGACCCTTACCTGGGACGAGTACGACGAAGAGGACCGCAACCTGGCAACCTTGTATCCCCCCGAACCTGACGCTGACGAGGAGGAAGAATCAGAAGACGAAGAGGCGATTGCCGCGGTGGATCGCGTCCTCCGAAAGTACGAACGGGCTGGGCTGATCGATCGACATGACACCGAGGCATTCAATGCAAGAGAACAAGGTCGACTGCAGGAACGGATGACTGCATGGAAAGAAGATTATTATTGGGTAAGCACTTCTTACTCTAGGGTCCCTGCTTCAGCCACAGCTACTTATGGCTTGTGCTCGTAGAACAAACTCGAATTCAAGAAGGGTGACGCAGAAGCAGTGAACAAACTCGTGTATCGCTATTGTGAAGGCCTTCAATGGGTCCTGTACTATTATTACAGCGGTGTCGCTTCTTGGGAATGGTACTATGATTACCACTACGCTCCTCGAATAACAGGTACGAGAGCTTGATTCCTGTGTCAATCGAACTGTTGTCTGACTGAGGAGTTTACTCGATAAGATTTCGTCGGTCTTCCAAACATGGAGTTCTCCTTTAACTTGGGCGTACCGTTTAAACCGTTCGAACAACTAATGGGTGTTCTCCCTGAAGGCAGTAAGGAATTGGTGCCCGAGCCCTTCCGCGTAAGTTCTTTCGCGTTCTAGCGCATCGCCCCTCCCTAACATCGGTACTTTATTAGTATTTTATGTACAGTTCCGAATCCCCTATCTTGGATTACTATCCGCAAGACTTCGAGCAAGATAGAAATGGAAAGAAGAACGATTGGGAGGCAGTCGTGAAAATTCCGTTTATAGACCAAGATCGCCTGAGAGCCGCCATGAAAAGTGGGCAATCTATCGCATTAGCCCTTGATCCTACTAACGGATCCTTCACCAGTTCGATTGCATCTCCTGACACCAGAGGAGCAGAAACGGAACACATGGGGAACATCGACATTGTTCAGCCACACTGAGGAAGAAACGGAATATCCCTCCTCTTTGCCTGGAGTATTCCCAAATATTCCAAGGTGCCACTGTGCTATGCGGGTTTTCGATCTTCCGACGCTTGATGGCTTGCATCTAATCGAAGGTCTTTGCGACGGCGTCTTCCTTGGCGTTAACGCACTGGCTGGATTCCCGTCGCTCAAGACTTTACCGTACACCGCCACTTTGGGTTACCACGGCGTGAACGTTTTCCAGGCTGATAGTCGCAACAAGTCAATGGTTCTCAACATCCACAGCACTTGGGAGGGCAAGAATGCCCAGGACGTGGCTCGCCAGCTTGTGGGCAAACGCACTTTCATCAATTGGCCATTCCTCCAGGAGGGGTTGATCGTTGCCGTTTCGGACGATATGATCCGCTACGATAAAGACCATACAACGCCTCACCCGTCCATGCACTCATGGAAGCGGAAGGCTGAGGATGTCGAGCACAGATACTCCAAGCGGTTTGCTGTCTTAACCGGAGACGTGAATGTAGTCCTTCACGTTAGACCCCTCAAAGGTGTGTATAATTCACATTTACCTCAACTTCAGTAACTTACTAGTCTACCAGGCCTCAAGAGACTAGACAATGGTTCCCTCGTCAAGGACTATGAAGGTCCGGAGAAGGAAGCAATCCAAGCCGTTCAGATGGCCGTTATGAAGGTTGTGTCGGAGGACCCACGATACCTGGAGAAAATGGCTCGACCTCTCCACGAAGACTATCCCGAAAATAGTCCCGTTATCTTCCTGGGAGAACACGCGTATGGGGTAGCCGCAAAGGTGACCGGGACCACTGAACAGACACTCTCCGTTACTCTTGCCGTAAGTGGGCACGCCCTGATCCTCTCAATGGATGCTAATCGGAATTCCCACCAGTTCTTCCCCTCTGAACGAGCGGACGTCGAGACCTTGGCCACTTTGATCAGTACCCATGGCATTGAGGAGACATACTACCCAGCGTTCAGGGTAGCGGAGACCCTTGGGATGTCCGGACTGGGACTCGCCCGCATCGCTTCCAATTTCATGGTTGTCACTGCGAACGGAGAGAAGAAAAATGTCGGACTTCGGCTGAAGTTTGAAGGGAAAAGCCAAAAGGTACTTGGCTACTCACGTAAGGTCGGGAGGCAATGGGAATATAGCGATCAAGCCATCGAGCTTATACGGGATTACAAGGTATGTACCTCTTAACACGACTCACTCGAAATTTTGCCTAAATGACCCATCCTTTTCCCTCAGATTGCTTTCCCGGATCTCTTTGGCAAGTTGGATGACAGAGGCGATGGTACGTGGCAGGAAAGTCTCTTTAACGTCAACAGGCTCCTTAGACAAGCATTTCAGACATGCTATATGCTTCCTCGATCTTCCACGGGAACGCCGATGCCAGGCTTAAGGAAGTGGAGAAGTGGCTGAAAGACAAGGGTGTGAGGGACTTTGAACCTGTTTCGCTATCGGTTTCCCAAATGTCGAAGGTGAGCCTGGAGGTTGTTTGGATATCCAGGAGCGTTCTGAATGCTCTATTATTGTAGTCGACCATCGCCGAAATTGAGAAATTTGGCAGCGAGCTGAATGCGAATCGGAGCCCTGAGGGCATCAAGAAGGCAATTGTGAAGGGCATACCCCCGAGCGCGGTACTAAAACCATCGCATGCGGTACATCGCTTGCAAAATCAATTCTTCAACGTGGGCGATCGCGTGACGATGGTACAAGACTCTGGAAGCGTTCCCATCTGCCTGAAAGGAGTCGTCGTGAGCCTCAGACCTGATGCAATTGACGTGGTGTGGGACGTTCCCTTTATGTCGGGCACAACCCTCGGCGGCAGGTGAGTGCGGGTGCTCTATTGCCGAATAAAACCTAAATTGTGGCTGTAGGTGCTCCGAATATCGAGGCTCTTCAGTCAACCCAAACACTTGCTTGAATCTCACTCGGAGGCAATTCGTCGTATCGACGAATCCTGCTGCAAATCGCAATCGAACCGCCCAGGCACCTCCTGCAGGGCAACCCGGAGCAAACGCCTGGGTGCCTGCCCCTCGTCAAGATGGGCCTGCAGTAGGGTAGGACCCATCGCACTACTATGCAAACTCCGCAGCTGATACTAGGCTACCTCTCATAGCGGTCGAGTCCAGATATTAAGTAACCCCAACAGACAGCAACCGCCAGCGCGAAACAACGGGTCACCTGCGACGGAGAACGGTCGAGCAAGCCCTGCAAGCAACCGAGTTGGAAACGGTACATCTTCACCTCGCGGCGGTTATAACACACCTCCCCGTGGATCTCGTGGTGCTCCGAGAGGCGGCCAATATACTCCTAGGGGGGGCTCGCCTATTGTCGCATCCCAAGGTGCACTGAATCATCTCCCTCCAACTCCCCCCAATCAATCGCACAGAGGGGGACGCGGGTTTGGCGGGTATCGAGGAGGCGAACGCGGAGGACGTGGTGGGCAGAGGGGGAGAGGAAGGGGCCAAGTACATCCGTCGACTTCAAGTCCCGTGCCATCCTCCTAAATAATCTTCGAGCAAACTCTATCTAACCTGCTAGTCAAATCCTATAATACAGTCGAAGCTAGGGTATCCTTGTTTGTTATGATGTCTAAGCTTGCTAGAGTCTCGATTATTCTGGAACCAGGAATCCAACCATGCATCCGTCCAACATGTAGTCCAAATTAACCCAAGAGTGCGTTAGTGCTATTCAAAGATCTGTTAGAGAAAAATAGAAAGATAAACGGGGTCAAACGTACCGAAAAGCTTGGTGCCATCACGTCCAGCCACGCGCATAAGTTCTTTCTCACCACCTGGATGGTATGGTAGATAGGGAGTGATGTTGTACACTTTGCCCCCAAAGGCTGACCACGCATCCTCTCGCTTGTTGTGAAGCTTTAGCTCAGACGGAGTAATTCGGAGTAGGGTCGTTACTCCAGCCTATCAATATGGGGTAGGTTAAGTGGTCCTTCAAGTGAAACGAGGCATGGATGGATCCTTTACCCTCAAGTCCTCACCGGAGGACTTTAAACGAGCCCAATCCAGCGGACCATAGCCCGGAGCCAGCGCCACTTTATTTCTTGCTTTGGCTTTGGTATTCACATTTGGAGGCTTCTTGGTTGTTGTGGGGGGAAGAGAGAGTCCGCCGGAACTACTGCTGCTGACTGATAAACCACCAGCTTTGGCTGGCAGCGGTGGTGGAGGCATCATCTTTGAGTCAAAACCGTTCGCCTTCCCTATTGTCGCGTCGCCATTTCCACCGGATCTTTGAATGCTTCCTAGAGCCGGGAATGCCGGCGGCTTGTCATCCTCCTCCTCTTCGTTTGCGGGTTCCTGAACCACTGGTTCGGTAGTAACGATAGATGGGGTAGGTAGTGTCTGTTTAGCATTAGCAGCTTGACTGGATCCAGGCCATGATGGAAGCCAGCTGCTCAGATAGGAGCTCATGACGGGACGCGTGCAGGAGTGGTGGAGGTTTGGATAGAAACTGTTGTTTGTTGTTTTGCTTGGTGGCGCTCGCCTAGTGAATTTCTTCATCCGTCTGCAACCGCTCTTCGAACTCATGGGCCATCCCCTTCCAGCAAAGCCAGGCAGTCTTGCTCCGTCGGCATCGTCAACTCCCGGACCTTCGCCCCAGTCGACGAATTACTTCACCAATTTAGGAGGGTATCAATCGGCTGCATATGCTCAAGCCTATGCGTCTCAGTATTCCCCTTACCATGGATTTGGAATCCCGCAAGCGGCACCGACTGGCCTTGGATACGCGATCCAATCCAGTCTAAGTAATCCTTATGGGCAAAATTCGGCTGGACCATCCCATTCAAATGGAGGGGCGAATCTTGCCCATCGCGGTCGGCCCCCTCCAGGTCTTAACGGAGCTGGAACGCAAGGCCCTATTAGCTGCGGCCAACCTGGGTGCTTATTCCGCGGAAGTCATCAAGATGTCAAGATTCATAAGATGGACCGTCATCTAATCTTCCCTCCTGGGTGGAAAAAGCGGAAACGGAAGGAAGAGGAAGACGTAGATGAAGAAGCGGCGGCCAGATTAGCAGGGTACGCATATGAGACCCGCTCGCCGATAATCAATGTGTTTAATATCCGCTACGCCTTGTCAGTATAAGCACTATACAGGGTACGACAGTGGTTCTGGACTCTCCAGATGCTATCGCAAATTGGATCGCGGAACGGAAGAAAAGATACCCCACCGCCCAAAGAATTGAAGGCAAGGTTGGTTGGGTCTGGCAAAGAGGGCTTCGAGTGAAGCATTGATTTAGAGGATACCTCCTTAGGCAAAAGCAAAGGAGGAAGCCATCGAACGAGGCCAAATTCTTCTCCCCGAGGGACCCAAACGTAATCTCAGCTTTTCGGAGCCTGCCAATGGGCGCGGTCGCGGAGGTCGTGGCGGTCGTGGCGGACGTGGTCACGACCGAGGGTGGGGACGAGGCAGGGGCAGGGGTCGTGGCAGGGGAGGATGGAACGGCTCCAGCAACCCAAATTCGCAACCAGCACCGGGTGCTAGTGCAGCAGCTCATGCCGAAGCGGTTCCACCGAGACCGTCAGCTTCCGGTCATTCTGACGCAATGCAGCTGGCGTACGGGGACTCTGATTCAGACTCCTCCGGGTCTGACCTCGATCCTATTCGCGACGCGGTATCGTCCAAACCCCCTCCTGGAGCCACACAAGACGTCGATGAAGCAGATGATGCGGGCGACGCGACGATGTATGATGGAACAACTCAGACTTTAGAGAGCGTTCAAGGTTCTCAAGAGGTAAGCATGAAATGCAATACTTCTCACCCCCCACAATACCCTGATCGCGGTCAACTTTTTCATTAGGTGCTGCCGTCAGGACCATCGAACTTTCAGGTTCTGCAACCGCCGAAACGGAAACCGGCTCCAAAGCCGAAAGCGTCACGGAAAGCTCCATTCAGTGAACGACCGTCTTTGCTCCGAAACGTAAGTCGCATCCGCCTTTTGTGGGACTCTGACTGATGCGTTCTATGTACTTCGGTGCGTTTAGCTCCTCCTTACAGACATCCGCACGACCGTCTCGAATCTGTCCCAAGCAATCCGTTTCCTCGTCGCCAACGACTTTCTGGAAGGCGTCGAGCTCGAGCCTGGCGAAGCCGCCAATCCTAAGATCGCCGTAATCGGGGAGGGTACGACAGGAACGCCTCGGCTGCAATCAGACAAGACGCCAAGCGTTCCCAATGAGACAGAAGTCTGAAATGGACTTTCGTATTTACTATACATGGCTAGGTTTATTTTGCGTCTTAATCTAAGAGTAAAGACGGTTCTACTGTACAACTTTGACGGAGAATGCCAATCACAGACGAGTCCGACAAACTGGGGTTTAAAAGGGGATAACTACTTGTAGAAGGATCAAAACGGGGCATAGACGTAATAAATGCTTTAGGAAAGGTAGGGAGGAGATGAATGCCGGGGAACCGGAGTCGACGGATACGACGACTCCGTTTCCCGACGCACCCAGGTTGAAAGGATTCTGGGTGGGGTAGTCATGCATCAAAGGCAAATGGGGGCGCGAACGCATCGAGTAAGCCGAAAGAAACCAATCCAAAAGAATGTTTTGGTCGAACGGGGAGAAAGATTTACATCAAAAATTCGAAATGCGGGAATCAAAAGGGAGGGAGTTTCAAAAAAAGGACAACAAAAAAACTGGGATGTCTCCCCGAACTTGGAGACCGGTTACCGCCGCGCAAAGGTTGACAGCATCATGCCTTGAACGAGTTCGGGCTTCCAGGATAACCGTTGGATGGCTTCCGGAAAGTCGACCCAAGCGCGCGTCCGTTCTTTGCGTTCTAACCATTCGTCCTCGAGCTGAGTGACTTCCATCTCGAAGAAATGGTATATGCAAGATTGCGTTGGAATGGTGACCACGAATCGGGTGATGACGCCTCGGACGCCGGCTAGAAGACGGAGATGGACGCCGCATCAGCACGAGTTGGGGGCGAGACGCGCGTTCCACAGGGCAAGTTTTTGACGGTTTTGTTTTGTTCGTCCGAGCGAGTGGTTTGAGCCGCAGAAAGATAGAGCAGCATGAGATAGTGGGTTGAGTTTTGCCAGGTGCGACGGGGAAGGCAAAAAGTAAGGTGACGAGATTCGGCGGAGGAGGTTAAAGGGAGGTTAACCTTCTTCCAGTGCTTCCCTTGAAGCAGCGTTCTCCAAAGTAATGTCCATCGTCTCCCATCCTCCTTTGGGTACTAGAGAACCGAGGGGAGAGGGAATGAAGAGAAAATAGCGGCTTGTCAGTAACCTGTGGCTCCCAGTCTTCCGCGCGCGCGGCGCTCGATGCCAGGGAAGGCACGCGAGCAACCAGACGCAGGAACGAGCAGATTTCAGTACTCACAGCACCAGCGCTCAGCTTTCTTTCGACTCGTTATCAGGAGGACTTTGCCTTGACGGCTGGCCATGGGAATGGAGACACAGACGACTCTGGGTGTTGTTCTTGGTTCTTTGGGCATGGTTTTGGGAAAACAGGGACGTTCGAGTGGAGACTAGTGCTGGTGGAGTGAGCGGTTTGCGATGAATTTCACGGCCCAAAGAGATCAAAAGACCGAAGCTGGAAGGATGTGAGGTGGTGGAGGAGTTGGATATGCTGATGAAGATGATGCTGAGGTGGAGACTAGCAATTCCGAGGCGAATGGGTTGGGCGGGATGTGCGGGAGAGCGAAAAAAAAGAAATAAAAACCAGTTGCCGACGAAATGAACGGGCGAGCACACGAGCGAAGCCCCCGGGTGAGAGACGTAAAAGGCAGGAAGGGCACGGCGGGAAAAGTGTCAGGGAAAGCTGAAGTGATCGTGGTTGAAGCGTAAAGAGGACGTTACCTGAGAGGGTAGAGTGTGTGGTCTGGAAAGGAGAGAGCGAGGGTGAGATGATGAGAGGCCTGAAGGATTGCCTGAAGGAGCCTAGAGTGAATGGCTAATGGCGACTTGAAGTACTCGTCAAGGTTGAGGAAGCCATTGGAAATATTTGTACTAGGGCAGGTCGACCGCAACTGGTCAACAAGGTCGCGCACGTTCGTCAGTCCGGAATCATGTCCGGCTATGGCCTTTGAATCAGAAGCTGCCATTCTATGCACACATCCCCATAGCACCCTCGACGCTACTCTACTCGGCATGCATAACATCAGGATGGCCTGTACACACCCCTCAAGGCTACTGTGGAACATCCAACCCAATCAAGAGGAACCAGTCCCCCATGGGGCTTCCCCTCCAGATGCGAATGTCCTCTAATCCACCTCAACTTGAGATCCATCTCACTCGTTCCATCTGTTGTGGCCAAAGAAGTAGGCAAAGGCAATTTTTGTCAGTAGACCGGCTCGCTGAGATCGAGAACAATGACGGGCGGTCGGTCACGTACGCTACAAGCACCATGCATCCAACTCCAAAGCCCATTGCACCGAACTGTCCGTAACGTAACGATCTCATGTCAGCCGCCTTCCGAACCCAGGTATCCAACTCGTATGAGCTGTTTAAGGTTTCCCACTCGCCTCTTTCATCGCTTGCTTGAAGCCGCGGTTCTCTTGCAGCAGGCTGAGGCCGGACCGAAAACAAGATTTGTAGACCAACACAAAGCAAACATCACCGACCAACGTTCGAAATATTTCAAGGCCCCATGTCGTGGCGTCAGTGGAAAAAAGTTCAGGTCAAGGGGATCAAGGCAAGAACCATATTCACGTACACGGGGACGACTGCCACTGTAGCGATGTAGATGAAGCCTCCTGCGATGGCAGGAATCACCTATGTTGCGGAGAAGAAGGGCTGATCAGCTTCATCGAATTCACAAGCACAAGCACGAGTGACCAGTCCCGCAATGACATTGGGGTAACAGGCTTCGAGCTGAACCTTAAAAAAATAAGAGTGACCAACCAGCTCTGAGGGTTGCACGGTCGTGCCCAAAATTCCCGGTGCGGTTCCTCGAACGGCGGCGGAGAGATCAACGTCATGTGACGAGGCGTGTGACGACGAAGCAGCTGCTTGTTCAATCGCGATGCCAAGGAAGGTACTAGTGGGTAGGATTTCGGGGAAATTAGGATTTTGTTCTCAATATGTATTTCATATAGCTCGAGGAACGTGGCATGGAAATACAACGACACTCACCCGCAGAATGCGCCGATTGCCGTAATGAACTGGCTTCCCATGGCCTGTCGCTTTGTGAAGCCGGAACGAACCAGAATAGAGAAACTGTTTGAAAGAGGCAAGAGTCAGGCTCCAACTCGGTCCGGTTGGCGGAATTTAGACGTACTCTGCGATCTCGTGTGGAATTTCGTGTGCAAAGCACGCGAGAGTAGACGTTGCACCAATCAATGGCGACGAATAGAAGGAGGCTGCTATTACAAGTCCATCGGTTCTGTCCAAAGCGATGGGGTAAGCTTATGCAATGACTGTTTCACGGGTTTCAAGCCCCCTACATGTTGTGCATGAAATCTCCCATACTATTAGGATGAAAGTCAGGAGGCTGTGCTGAGAATTAATACACGAAACCCACAGATTAAGGTATGCAGATAACTTAGATGGCCCATTTTGAACGGTGGGCGAAGGTGGGGTGTCGACAGAGGTCTCGTCTGCGTGCTGGTCAGACCCCCTCTTCCGGAGCTCAGTGGAAGCGTGGGTCTTAACCGAAGACGATTCGGCGCTCGGCTTGACCTCCGGTTCTGAGCCATGAGAGTGGCTGTGAGAGTGCGAATGCGAGTGGCCGTGGTCATCTCCACCTCCGAACGTGCGAGAGAGTTTCTCTGTAGCATAAAAGAACGCGAAACCAAGGAAAATAGCAAGCCTAGAGCGAAGCCACGAGTCAGTAACCAGCCGGAAAGTTAGAAGCGAACCGAAGGTACCCGACGAGAACGTTTCGCTTCTCTTCGACAAGGATGAACTGGACTCCGCCGTGCTCTTCGCCTCCCATGAAGGAGTGGGGGATTAAATGGACGAAAACATCAGATAAAAGTCCACCAGCCTAAGCAAGATCTCGTCAGTACCTAATGGCATCTGCAGACGGAACGAGTGGTGCATACCGCGAAAGCTGTCATAATATTCATTGTAGCGGGGCTGATCTCCGATGGAATGAAGGCTAGAAGGATATTCGGAATGCTAAAATTTGTCGTCAGTCCCAGCCTCTGGCAGAATGGAGCTCGTTGCACATACGAGCTAATGTAAAATGTTGCAAGAACTAAGTAACAGCATGTCAGTGGCAAGAGCTATGTCCAAGGTCGGCGAACGCGTACTGACCGGCATTCTTTCCAGGGCTATTGAATGGGAATAGGAAATCAAAGAAGCGGCGCATGGTATTTGATGCATGGCCTTCTGCCTCTTCCGCAATCTCTTGTAGTCTCTTGACGGGTTCGCACTGTTCAATGTGGCTTGACTACAAGGCCGAAAGGTCAGTGGCTGCATATCCAAATTTGCACGCCGAATATCTCACCAATACCGGGCCCTCAGAAACTTGTTTTGCGAGCGCAATCGAAGCTAATACCAAAGCCGCCAATAAAAGCTTTAACGAGAGATGAGAAGAACGCGCCATGTTGGTCGAAGGGGAGGAGCACAAGGGAGACGCGACGTGGTTCGAACACGGTGTCACTGGCTTCAGGCACACACGGCGACTTGAAGCCAAGACAGGGGTCTTCCGCCAATTCAGCCTTGAACTGACCCTCAACATCTCCTACACTCTCTCTCTCCCCTTTTCGCCCCCCGCCCATTCGAATTGCTGCTCTGTTGAATGCTTGCCACACCTGAACGACTCTGAGACGATATTGTTGAAAACGCCGACGACAACTCTTTGTACAGCTGTAATAACCGTGATCCACTGAAATTTCGCGGGACGCAATGGCGTTGATTAACCCCATGAACGTCACGTCTCACCATCAGAAGGTCGGCGTCACCCTTCACCTGGCCCAAGGTCCATTCCTTTCTGGAGACGAGATAAGAGGAAAATTTACCCTCGAATGTCGGACGGAGAGGGGCTTGGGGCTTGCAGCAATATCCGTCGAGCTCACTGGTTTTCAAGGTGAGTCCTGTGACAGGTAACCCGGCTCTAATGCACTAACGTTTTCGCCCATCCCTTGCCGCCAGAGCTCACGTCAAGAGATCATGCATCTGCAACTACCTTCTTACACACTCAGAGATACTTTCAAGGACCAGGTTTACCGATTTCGAACGCGGTGCTTGGGGAGTTGCCACCGGATTCCCCTATCATGCCCCGACCGTACCACCCCGCACGCAAAGGTCAAACGTCATTCTTCTATCAATTCCCTCTCCCTCAATATGCGCCCTCATCAATTGATTTCGGTCACGGTCTCGCCAAAGTGCGCTACGAAGTTACAGCGAACGTCGAGGTGTTTTGGAAAGGAGAGAAGCGCGTCGTCACTATTCAAAAGCCCGTCAGAATAATGGAATGTCTCCCGATTCTAAGAAGTCCTATGCCAAACATCATCCTTGGAGAAGGGGGGAAGATACATGTGCAAGGACGGATGGTTAACCTGTTCACGATCATCGGGCATTCCGCATGTCTGGAACTATTCGTTCAGAATCACTCGAATAAGAAGGTAATTGGATATGACCCCCTCGCTCTGCCCCTTGATCTTACTTTGCGTTGTGTTTCAGACTCACGGTGTTACCTTGCGCATCATCCGCCGCCTTCACCTCCGACATGTGCCCCCTCGAGACCACCCCTTGCAGTTGACCGACGCTCTAGGCACAATTCCATTCAATGGACCCGAGTACTCTATTGCGCCAGGCGGTGAAGGTGTTGCAAATCTAGTCTTTGATATCCCCACCCCCGCGTACGGGGCGGGAGTTGGGTTGCGCTCGGATGACCGACCCAAACAGGGTGTGCCAAGTCTCCTTTTCACGGTGGAATGTGAGCTCGAAGTCACAATTGGAATGCCAATGGGATCGTGAGTCCTTCCGTCGCCGAATGTCGGGTTATTTTTGTCCATTAATGTGACGTAACTTTCAGACAAGCCATCATCTTTTCGGTGCCCTTAATAACTGCCCATCCCGAGACGGTTCCCGAGCTCCCGCCCCCGCAGCCCCCTCAACCGCTACCTATGGCCCAGCCCGCTCTGCCGCAAGCGCCTCAATACAACCCGTACTATGCACATGATCCGTATCCGCCGCTTGAGCCGCCACGTCTTCCTTTCGCTCAAAACCCTGTATCCTCAACGCCACCCTCACCCCAATACACCCCCAACCTGCCACCATCTCCATACACGTCCAATTCACCGTACCCAGCTTCTCCTCCAGTCCAGAATCCTTATTTCCCTCAATATTCGAGCCAGCCCACAACGCCATTGCAAGCACCGTACCCAGGTCTGCCCCCATTCGCGCCAAACCAACATGTATCTCCTCCTCCAGTACCGAGCCCCCGGGTCAATCAGGCGCTTCCCCCAGTGCCGAGTCCTCAGGTCAATCAGGCGGTTCCCAGTCAACCGTCGTCGAGACCACTTCCACAGCCAACGCCTCCTTCAAACGGCGGCGGGCATATTACATGGCAGTCCCCACTTGTCAAGCCCGCAAGCGTGGTCTCGACCCCGCCAGTCCCTCCCCAACCCGTCCAAGTCCTTGCAAATCTTCCACCGCAAACACCTCCAAGACGAGGACCCCTGCCAACCCCTCCCGCCTCCGCCTCCACCCAACAGGCAAGTTCCCCGGCGCGTCCCTCAGATGGAGCAATCGAAGGCAAGGGTGTCATCGCATCTCGCGTCACGCAGCACTTGCGGCAGACTTCAAGAACGCGATCAACCTCTCCGCCAGCTCATCGATTCCCTTTGCCTCCCGTACCATCGTCTACAGCGAGGGCTAAGGTTGTGCCGGCTCCCCTCCCACTATCCACGACAGCCGCATCCGCTCCTCTTCCTGCCCCTCCGCCCGAGTCACCGAAGGATCCACTCTCGCACTCTGTCGGGAGTCTTGTTGTACCACAGTCTCCAGGTGCTGGACAGGTTGCAACAGGTCTCTCCCAGTCTTCGGGAGTCCTGTCGCCCCGTCCACGACTATCTCCACGGATTTCGTATGATGAAAGCGTTCGGGCAAACGGGGTGAAGGTAGCAAGTATCAAGAGCAAACCCGTGGAGGAACTTGAACGGATGGCGGAAGAGGTGCTGAAGGAGGAAGAGAAGGAAGGGAAACCTGCAGGCCCTGCATCGGCCTTGGGAATCGAATTTCACAAAGACCTACCTGTGGTTCCAGGTTCAAGAAGTAGGAAAGATGTCTTCAAAGCAAAACCAACAGGACTGCCCACTGCAAGTGAAATATTCGGCTTGGACGCACAGCCGGCCAAGCAGTCTCGGCCGATGACAATAACGTCCGTTCCGCTTAAACCGCCTGCACTTCCAAGAAGCGAATCGGGTTTAGATGCATTGGAGAGAAGGTTAGCTGGAGAAAGGAGTGCCAGTATGGATGCAGTCGACCAATGGATGTCTCGACGTCGAGCCGCTTCCGTTGCTGATACGGCGAGCGATTCAGACGCGTCATCTGTTCGGAGCTACCGTAGTCAGCCAGGTGGACCACGAGGTCCGAAAAAGCCCAGTCATTCTCGTGACCGTAGTAGTCGATCATCGCAGCAGCCGAAAAAGGAGGGTGGTCTTCCCGCGATGCCAATGCCGCGAGCCATTACGCCACCGCGGAAAGATCACGAGAAGGAAGTTAAGCAGCTCCAGAAAGAAGCTGTCAATCGCGTCGGAGACTGGATAGGTGGCGTGCCGCCCGCTGACCCTCCCGGTCTGATCCCATGGGCAACACTTTCAGGACAGCAGATGATTCCAAAGACGTCTTCCGGCTTTGTTAGTACGAAGAAATCGACATTCGCACCTCCCCCTGGCCGGACACCTCTGGCGGAGGTCTTTACCCAACCACCGCCGCCAGTTGAATCACCCCCTCAACCGCCCCCACCGAGCCCTCGACGGGGAAGCGTCCATTCCTTCGCAGAGAATGCTCCTCTCCAGGCTGCGATCTCTACGGCACAGTCCCCGGTAATCGCTTCAAAGAAAGTCGAAAGACAGCTTCTCAATATCGGTCCATTGACGCACGCGTATGACGTTCGATCGGCCCGGGGAGGTAGAGGTGGTGTTGTCACCGCAGTTACGGCCATTTGGGAAACGAAACCAGTTGCTGGCGCAGCGGATGTATCTTCGAACCCTGCGGATGTGGTGAAAGACCCTACTGCAGTAAAGCCGCAAACGAAGAGGAAGGATCCTCCTGTTTTCAAAATCCCAACAATGCCGGCTTCAGCATCCCTACCCACTCTATCTCAGCCTAGCCTTGCTACAGACAACGCGATATTGGCGGACAAGCCCGGTCGAGCCCTCGACGGACAACGGATTAACCGTGCACTACCTGATCCCGCGGCCATCAATGGCACGTTGGCAAGGCCCTACCTCTCAAGCACAGCCTCGTTGGCAAACGGTCGACAAGATCCTATACCTCGCCCTAGACCTCACACCTCGCTTGACAAGCCTGCACAATTGCCTATATCTCAGTCTGCTCCTCAGTTGAGGCCTGGATCCATCGAGCCGCCAACCTCCCCAAAGCCCGGAGCACCGCCGATCGGAGTGGGCCAGGCGAAGCTAAGAGAATTGATTGCCAAGTATCAAACCCCCGCAAAATGAACATGTGTTTATACAGCATGTGGACATTTCGTATCTGGTATTTATTTATGAGTATCACGATCGACGATTGTATGTAGTTTTCCCCCTTTGCTTGAATCACCTTCATTTCGCTCTTGCACGGTGCAACAGCCTTGATAACCAAGCTCGTGTTGTCTTGATCGAGAGATGCTTCGTGCGCCAATTGAGCCTGAGATCTCGTTTGTGGAATCAACTAGGATTGTACCTCATGCGTTGGTCGTGTTTGCTCGACGTGAATTTGGCTCGACAATCAACCACCTTCGATCTCAGCAAGCATACTCAAAGCGAAATGGCGCCCCAAAACGTGCTACTCAAAACCAGCATGGGAGATGTAGGTCAGGACAATTCGATTAATGTAGCTGCTGTTCTGACTTGACTGGCAGATTACATTCGAGCTGTACTGGGATCACGCCCCAAATGTAAGGTGCTGTGAAACATCCCAACGCGATCCGGAACTGATCAAGGCCTCTACAGACTTGCAAAAATTTCACTGAACTTACCAAACGGGGCTACTATAATAAAACCATCTTTCACAGGATCATTGTAGTGAGTACCTTCGCTTAGCCAGACGTAAAGCTACGGATTTGAAAGCTCCCGTATTCGAACTAGGATTTCATGATACAGGGTGAGTGAGACCCTTATAAATAACGAACATAAGCTTACTTAGCGGTTATTTCAGGTGGTGATCCCACAGGAACCGGCAGAGGTGGCACAAGCATCTACGGGAATAAATTGTGAGATAGTCCCAGTTTGCGCTCGTTTCCCACAACTTATATCCCGTCAGCGAAGATGAAATCCATCCGGAACTGCGATTTGTTGGAGCAGGAATTCTTGCTATGGCGAATTCGGGCCCAAATACGAATGGTCGGTGTCTTGCTTTTGATGCAAGTCGAGAGAAGACTCGCTGACCCGGTGAATGAAGGCTCCCAATTCTTCATAACTCTTGCACCGACCCCTTTTCTCGATGGCAAGCACACGATATTTGGTCGGGTCAAGTCAGGAATGGGCGTCGTGCGTCGGCTCGGAGCGGTAGCCACGGATGCACAAGACAAGTAAGAACTTCGTCAAGCGAGAAGTCCCGTATTCTGATAGTATCATGTTTAAGGCCAAGGGAAGATATCACGATCATGAAAGGGGAGCTCGTTGATGAGGATAACCAATAGGCATTTGTTACTGCGAGACATTACAATGCAATCATTGTTTAACGGCACTCGTGGGAAGCCGTCAACTCATTGTCTTACTGGCCCTCGTTTAACGCTGCAGTACGTAGGAACTGCAACTCTTGAGAAACATGCGAGCTATCATCCAGCGGGTCTCCTCCGCTTCTGTGACAGGTAGGCGCTCCCGCTGTCACTGTTTGCGGACGCGTCTCAACTGAGTCGCTCACTTGACCGCGATGTGCTTGTTGGAATTGGTTTCGGGACCCGGTTCCGGTCCTGTAACGGAAGGTCCTTTGAGATAGACGATACAACGAAAGATGTTGAATACATTGCCAAGAAAATCCTCACAATGCGGGTGTTCAACGACAACGACGGCACCATGTGGAAAGCAGGAGTCAAAGACATTGGCGCAGAGGTGCTCTCCGTCTCGCAATTTACGCTTATGGCAAACACGACGAAGGGCAACAAACCGGATTTTCACGGTGCTATGTAGGTTCATCTAGCAACGGTATCAGCTGTCGTCCTTACTTGATTTGATCTCGCTAGTCGAGCGCGGCCTCTCGGGAAATGTATTCAACCTTTCTGAGCCGATTAGATGACCTATATGAGCTATCGAAGATTAAAGGTCAGCTCAACAGCTAACCCGCTCTCACTCAACTAGAGCTAATACCCCAAGCTCTCGTCTTAGACGGACAGTTTGGCGCCATGATGAGCGTTTGTCAATGAGCTACCCCCGACTTTCCCGTGGAACTGACAAGCGGTTCGGACTGCTGATTCCTATTGAATTTGGACCCGTGACGTTGCAGATTGACTCGAGGAAATTCGAGTATGTGCCAGTCGATGACAGCAAACCTTCGAAGAAAGCAAAGAGTGGGACATCAACTCCAGCCACTCCAGGCGAAAGTGCTCAGGGCACTGCCTAATCCAATCATTAAAGATATTTAAAGTTATCGCTAGAGCAGTCATCTGCATTGACAATGGATCAAGAACTTTCTCCTAGCGACTTCCACACATCGTCCAAAGGGTCCTCAATCGTACCGATTACTATTGCCAAGTATCAAACCCCCGCGAAATGAGCATGTGTTTAGACGGCCTGTGGACATTTCGTATCTAGTGTGTGTTTATTTATGAGTATCACAATCGACGATTGTATGTAGTTTAATGTCTTTGCTTGAATCACCTTCATTTCGATCTTGCATGGTGCAACAGCCTTGAAAATATAGGCCGGGTTGTCTTGATCGAGCGATGCTTCATGCGCCAATTGAGCCTGAGATCTCGTTGTGGCATCAACCAAGATTGTACCTCGTGCGTTGGTCGTGTTTGCTCGACGTGACTTTGCCCTCGACAACCAACCACCTTCGATCTCAGCAAGCATAACCAAAGCGAAATGGCGCCCGAAAACGTGATATTTGAAACCAGCTTGGGAGATGTACGTCAGGACAATTTGATTAATATGGCTGCTGTTCTGACTTGACCGGCAGATTCAATTCGAGCTCTTTTGGGATCATGCACCAAAGGTAAGGTGCTGTGAAACACCCCAACGTGACCCGGAACTGATCAAGATTCCTGCAGACTTGCAAAAATTTCGCTGAACTTACCAAACGGGGCTACTATAATGGTGTCGTCTTTCACAGGATCATTTCAGTAAGCACCTTCGCTCGGCCAGACGTCAAGCTACGGATTGAAAGCTCCCGTATTCGAACTAGGATTTCATGATACAGGGTGAGTGAGCCCCTTAATAATAACGAGCATGCTCTTACTTAGCGGTTATTTCAGGCGGTGATCCCACAGGGACTGGCAGAGGTGGCAGAAGCATTTACGGGGATAAATTGTGAGTTAGTCCCAGTTTGCGCTGACTTCCCACAGCTTATATCCCCTCAGCGATGATGAAATAAGTTCAGAACTGCGATTTTCTGGAGCAGGAATTCTTGCTATGGCGAATTCAGGCCCAAATACGAATGGTTTGTGTCTTGCTGCTGATCCAAGTCGAGAGAAGACTCGCTGACCCTGTGATCGAGGTTCCCAATTCTTCGTAACTCTTGGACCAACCCCTTTTCTCGATGGCAAGCACACGATATTTGGTCGGGTTACGTCGGGAATGAGGGTCGTGCAGCGGCTTGGAGCGGTAGCCACGGATGCACAAGACAGGTAAGAACTTCGTCAAGGGAGAAGTCCCGTATTCTGACCGTATCATGTATAAGACCAAGGGAAGATGTCAAGATTCATAAAGCGAGGATCGCTCAGGAGGGGGAACGATAGGCATTTGTACTGCGAGACATTTCAATGGAATCATTGTTTAGCGGCACTCGTGGGAAGCCGTCAACTCATTGTCTTGCTGGCCCTCGTTTAACGCTGCAGTGCGTAGGAACTGCAACTTTTGAGAAACATGCGAGCTATCATCCAGCGGGTCTCCTCCGCTTCTGTGACAGGTAGGCGCTCCCGCTGTCACTGTTTGCGGACGC
>WSUB01000016.1:102039-284613 GCA_019633425.1 Tulasnella sp. 424
ACATGCGAGCTATCATCCAGCGGGTCTCCTCCGCTTCTGTGACAGGTAGGCGCTCCCGCTGTCACTGTTTGCGGACGCATCTCAATCAAGTCGCTCAGTTGATGGTGAGGTGATCAGCCAAATCTCGAAAGGACTCATGGTGCTTGTTGGGATTGGTTCAGGTACGTACTCCCGATTTCGGGACCGGCTTCCGGTACTATAACGGAAGGTCCTTTGAGATAGACGATACGACGAAAGATGCTGAATACATTGCCAAGAAAATCCTAACAATGCGGGTGTTCGACGACAACGACGGCACCATGTGGAAAGCAGGAGTCAAGGACATTGGCGGCGAAGTGCTCTCCGTCTCGCAATTTACGCTTATGGCAAACACGACGAAGGGCAACAAACCGGATTTTCACGGTGCTATGGGAAGTTCATCTAGCAACGTTATCAGCTGTCGTCCTTACTTGATTTGATCTCGCTAGTCCAGCGCATCCTCTCGGGAAATGTATTCAACCTTTCTGAACCGATTAGGCGAGCTGTATGAGCCATCGAAGATTAAAGGTCAGCCCGACAGCTAACCCGCTCTCACTTGACTAGAGCTAATACCCAAAGCTCTCGTCTTAGACGGACAGTTTGGCGCCATGATGAGCGTTTCTCTGGCCAACGAGGTCTGTGCAGCTACCCCTGACTTTCCCGTGAAACTGACAAGCGATTCGGATTAATGGTTCCTATTGAGTAGGGACCCGTGACGTTGCAGATCGACTCGAGGAAATTCGAGTATGTGCCAGTCGATGACAGCAAACCTTCAAAGAAAGCGAAGAGTGGGACATCAACTCCAGCCACTCCAGGCGAAAGTGTTCAGGGCACTGCCTAATCCAATCATTAAAGATATTTAAAGTTGTCGCTGGAGTAATCATCTGCATTGGTGATGGATTGAGAACTTTCTCCTGGCGACTTCCGCACATCATCCAAAGGGACCTCGATCGTACCGATTACTGCGCGAGTGAGATCCGCTGGACTCTGTTTAGGCCCTTGTCACTTACCTGTGTCCTGCAAACTTGATTCTCATTTACTCGTGTTTGACGCTTGGTCATGTTTGCCCAACAGCATAACTGGAGGTCAAGCCTCCCGACCACCCACGTCCTGCAACACATACTATGGCGAGTAGAACTCACCACATATCTACGGCAATACCCAGCATCAACTCCATCCTCCCACCCGAGGTATTGATATCGGTTTTCGACGTTATCTACTTCGACACCGTTGCATCGATCCATGATCTCTCGCCATCCCATCGTCCACCACTCAATCGCCATCCGCTGACCGAAGTGATGAGCGTGTGCCAGCTATGGCGCCAACTTGTCGAAGAAACCCCCAGCCTCTGGACGCACGTTGTAATTGGAACGGGCGCTGGAGGACGGGAACTGGGCACGAATGCGGCTGTGAGAGGGGAACCAGGAATCGCGAGGCTAAGGCGCGTTCTAGCAAGAAGTGGATGCCTTCCACTCGCTGTCACCGTTGCACCCGAACAGACCGATTTCCGGCTCGTCGCTGAATGCCTGGGTGATGAAGCATATCGGCTCAGGACACTCGATTTCATCCTGACGGACGATGTTCCTCGGAGAACCTGCTATTCCAGCCATTTCGAAGATCTCCTTCTTCGTTCATTCCCTGTGCTCGAACGTCTTCACCTCGACGACCTCCTTATCTCAACCTATCCGTTCGGTCTCCCTTTCCAGATCTCGGTAGACGCGCCAGTTCTCCGAACCCTTTCCTGCGCTTATCACATCATTCTCCCAGAATCTCCTTCCCTGCTTACGTCCCTCTCCATCGCTGCGGTCGACATAGACTCATTCGATTCGCCACTCACCCAGGGCTGCATTCAATTCCCCGAGTTGTTGGATTTACACCTCTCTGTCAACAACGCGAGCCAGTTCCTCTCTGCCTTTTCAACCCCCAAGCTCCAAAAGCTTAGCGTTCTTGAAGAAACGCCATCAACCTCCCAACGAGTACCGCTTCCCCAATATCCTCGGCTTGAAGAATTGCAGTGGAGCAATAAGGAACACGATCCCTCCTTTATGAACCTGCTTTCCCACTGCCCAAATCTGATCCGCTACGCCAACTATTTGGTGGGAGAAGAAAGAAGTGTCGACTTCGGGCTCCTTGACAGTCAAGCAGCGATCATCAACCTGGCCAAGAACAAGGCTGACAAACAGAAACCATGCATGAACGGCTGGCCAAACCTCGAAGAGGTTCGCCTCGCCGTCGCAACTTGCGAAGATATCGTTGCGTTGACTGAAGGAATGCCGTCAATTAAGCGAGTTCGAATCCTACGGGACCCTAGGGAGTCGGGGGAAGATGAAGACCGACAAAGGGTGGCCCAGCTCCTTCCAACGCTCGCCGAGAAAGTGGACATTGCGTTCTGGATGGACCCATGGGGAAGTCTCGAGCTGTGACCGGTGTATCATACGGGACCGTTTTCTATGCCGCTAGGTTCCCGAAGCTCTTTCAAACTAGCAGCGGGAGGTATTTAGGTTTTTTAGGATGTGAGGAGATCTACAGACATTCCAAACGTCTAGGATGGTTGTACAGTGCAGGTCACGGTAGCCGTAGGATTGTCTATGTGATATGTATCGGAATTCAGACGTAGTTAATAACGAATGCCAGATACTAAGACCACAATAAGCAGAAAGTCCTCCCCGGCCCTGGCTAGGACCCTGATGCCTTTGGGGGCTATTACGGGGTTGATTGTTTGGTCGTATTTTCATGATGCCCGGCGCGTTTGTCCTGGTTGATCTGTGTCGCGCCGAGTTCTCCAGATTCGACTCCCACCTACTGCCCGATCACCCCTTCGGACAGCCCATTCGAACACCGCAGTCCACTATCTGTATTTCACCTGACGCGTTTCCGTCGCTACTTCACTCTTTCTTTATGGCCCCATCTCCCCGAGGCTCTCCGGGGTCGCCGCCGGACTCCGTAAATGTGAGTTCTGACCGACGCTCGCGTTCGATGAGGATCCCTAACTTACGAACGGCATGCCCGCGTCTATGCTATAGACTGTATTACCCCGAAGAGGAGCAGCTAAGCGGGCTTCCAGCAATCTTACGCAACAGTTGAAGCCTCTCTCGCGAAGGAAATCAGCACCAGAGCGGTTGTCCGCCACCGACGACCAGATGTCAATAGACGGTAGCACGGGCACCAAAGGCATCGATCATCCCACCTACGGGATAAGCAATGGAGCGGAAATGCTGAGCTCCTCATCTACTACCTCTGATGACGTCCCAGCGCCAGTACGGCGTACGCAACAAGCCCAGCGGACTTATGGGAAGCGCAACAGCAAAGGCGGTCGTCCATCCATCACCAAAGCCTCTTCAGAGGGCTCTATTCTTTCCACGAGCTCTTCTCTGACTCCTACGCCGGCTGCTACAGGCGGAGATGGGGCCCCTTCACGCAAACGGGCACGTCAGTCTGACGCCACGGAAGCAGAGCTGGGTACCGTGCCGAAGCGGAAACGCTCGTTTGTAGTAGTAACAATCACGGACCTCAACAAGCACAATGCTATTGTACCCCAGAAAGCAAAACCGAAGCCGAAACCGAAACCGAAGGCGGCAGTACCGGTAAGGTCTATTACGCTACTCTAGATCCATCATGCGCTGAATAATTCCGTCACAGCGCCCCGCTCCAGAACCACAGAAACCGAAAGATCCCCTTGGTGTCGGGAGTCTAGTATGGGTGCGGTTGGGAAACGACGGTCGAGTTTTGGTTTCGTCTGAGACACCAGGCTTGTGGTGGCCTTCCACGGTCCGTCGTTGTGACCTCAGCACGAGGACTCCATAACTGACACTTTCAACAGGTCCAGTCGTCGTCTGAACATTCCATCGGTGTCAGACTACTGGGAACGTCTATCCCGGGAGGTTACACACAGAGAGAGCAGACCATCGACGATCTATCGAGCCGCAGCGTCCTCTCCTTCCGGCAGGGCACGGTGGTTCGCTTTGGCCCTGAAACCTTCACCGAAGCGGGGTTTGACAGCACGACTGTGGCACCCTCAGACTCACCGAGCAAGCCCGTGGCGAACCTGCAATCGATCTGGGAACGCGGTTTCGCCGACGCTCTTGCTTTAGACGAGGGGGATGACGACGATTTGCCAGATGCTGAGCTAGTTTTCAGTCAGCCATCGTCCACACCGACTCCAATACCCAAGGCGAAAGCCGAGGCAGGGAAACCAGAGCTTAAAGGTGCAGAGAAGATTCCTGCTGTCTGGACACCTGATCCCAAGTACGCGACTCTCTGAACCTTTTCCTGCTGGTTTTGGATTTTGCCTGACTGTCTCCTCTTACCTAAGACTTACCCCCGGAACCCTGGTACTATGTCGCGAAAGCAAACAATCACAGATGTACTGGCCAGCGAGAATTAACGAAATCCGTTTACCAAGTAAGGCCGGAGCGCTTGGAAAGTATAATGTTACATTTTGCGATGGGGTGATAAAGAATGTCATGGCGGAATGGATGATACGCGAAGACCAGGATGCCTTTATCACCTGTCGCGTACGTCTGCCCACCTTACTCAATCTTTTATACGTCTTACTGACACATGACTCTTTAGCTTGGTTCGCTTGCGGTAGAAGGGGAGGATCTTGCTGAAGACGGCCGCAAAAGCCCAGTGCCTCGTGACCCTTCCCCTGAGCCTCGAGATGCGCCTCCAACAGAATCTGAGTTTGAAGACTACACCTTCCGGGAACAAGTGGCCTGCATTCGCCCTGTGCTAAACAAAATCATCTGTGGAGAATATCCCCCGGCTCAAACACGGCACGATGCTTTCATCAAGGGTGGCCGGCAAAGGCAACAATTGTCTCAAAATATTATCTCTGGCGATATTTCTACCTCTCAGCTAGACTCAATTCTGGTTGAGATCAGGCGCTGGGCATTGCGAGGCGAACGTTGGTCAGAGTCGAACGACGACGGTTCCGACCCGGAGCAGCAGCAAGCTCCGGTGACTGATGATGCATCACCATCAGTCGAACCCACCCAAACCGCCGAGCAACAGGATACTGTGATGGTGCGTATGGTTCTGGCAGTCAATGCGTTGGACTCAAATAATGTGCTTTGCTAGTCGAGCGTCGAAGACGATTGGCGCACTATGCCGTCTGAGAAGGTTCCCCGACCGAAGGGATGTCCTGATTACGAGTCCCTTGGGGGCTCAGAGCGTAGCCAGGTCAGTACCTTGCACGTCGGCAGGGCTTCCGTTTTGCTCATATTCGGCCTACAGTACTGCTCCGACGTTCTGTTGCCGGAGGCGTTGGTCCAGCTGCACGCGCTCCGGCGTAGTATGCGTGCAGGGAAACTAATAGAAGACGACGAGCAAGCGGAGCAAGCCCTGTACGACGCTGCTGCGCAGAGCCTAGCCCAAGAGGAGCCGGTTGATGGGTGGGTCGATAGAATCCTGTCGTCTCGACAGCAACGCCGCATTGCTCGTGGCATGCCTGCCACAGACCCGTCGGAGTCCACCAAAGGCCACAACGGTTCTCCAGCAAAAGGGTCAACTCGATCTCGTCGCGCTTACAACTAGGTCCATTATTTATTTGGAATCCCATGGTCATCAATTGCTATCGCACTGTTTTCGTACTGCTGTACTATTATTTATCCAAGCCATATCATGCAATCGTTACTGCATTGGCCATTTTGGCGGCGAGTATATTATTAAAGCAAGCGATTAAAAAGATAACACGATGGAACAACAAAAACACACTAAACGGACAACCATTCAATAAATATCCCTCGTACAATCTAGCTGGTTCCGGATTTGAATGCCGTGTTAAATTGGCTTGGTGTGAATTGGTGAGAAATTCCACGAAGCGGGCTGTTCGCCCCAGACGCAACAGGTGAAGTTCGTTTCGGCGTGATGAAACCTGAGCCACCAGCGCCGTAAACGAACCCTCCAGACAGACCCTCGAAAGAGTTGTGGTATCCTGAGATGTGTTGTCAGCATTGAAACAGGCGCTAGGCCGAATATTGGGCCTACCTGGCATCAGAACGCTGTCCCAGAATCCATCGCCAAGTATGTTATCCATCGAGAACAACGGGTAGTCGTTTCCATCGCCCGGTGAGGCAAACGTTGGTGGGAAAGTGGACGTATCTTGAACTTGAGTTGGGTTGATTTCACCGTTGTAGTTATTAAATGCGTTGAAGTTGTTCCATGAATTCATTGCCCCGGAGGAGTTGTCGCTGCCGGGGGCAGGTGGTGGGGCCGGAGGTGCTGGTCCACTCGTGCCTGGGTGGGTGCCGTTCGACGCAGGGGGTTCTTGCATCGAAGCGTCGCCATCGCCGTTGGTAGTCGGAACGTCGTGGTCGCCGCTTGGAGCCGGTGTCCCATCACGGGTTTGGCCGGCTTTGGAAGATACCAGGGCACGAAGGAATGTGCTATAAAGAGCTGCAAAGGATTGGGAGGTTCAGACTAGTTTAAATAAACGTCAGTCAAAACGCCTACCAGGGGTATGATACTGGTTGACCGCCATTTCATCGAACAAGTCGGCAACCTCTCCGACAAGGGTAAGTATACTATCCTCGTTTTGAATGAAAGCTCTGAACTCCGTTCGGATAAGCTTAGTACCAGGGGTCAGTTAAGGTTTATTTTCCAGATAAAGAAGCGAATGACCAGTCACCTTAAGCAAAGTGAGGACCGCATAGCTGAAGAGTACGAAATGCGAATCCGGACTATAGCGCATGTAGCCTTTCGGTGCCAACTCCTCTTTGACGATCCTAGCGCACGACACCGCCGCCGAGTGGCAGCGCCCAAAGAAGTGCGCGATGTCGGTAGGAGAGCGCTCAAGAGCGTTTTGCAGGCCGAAGGAGTTGATGACCACGTTGGCGTAATGGAAGTAGAACTGAGCAATAAGTCCTCGGTATTCGACGATCCGATCGAGAACGCCATGCGTGACCGCATCACTGTAGGAAAAAGGACAAGAGAAGAAATTTGTTGGCGACGCAATCTCAGGTAGAAGTGAGAGTTACCAGTCAACTAACCGATTATGGAAGCTCCATTCCTCGCCCCAACCTGCCAACTGGGTCTCAAATGTTTTGATAACCATCAAGTAATCGCAATCAACCTGAAGTCCGCTTGGAGTTGAAGTTCCCGAGTACAGGAAATCTAGAGCACGGGAGAGTGTCCGTTGGTAGTCCTGTACGACGCCTAGATTTAGCGACAGGGCTCCAGAAGTACCAGAGAGAGAACACGTACGACATAGGCAGCAAGTCCGACATCCAAGGGTAGAGCATGCGGATGTTGCCACCACCTATTCGCGGTTCGGATAATAAAGCTGTTCGCCAGTTCATCAGAAACGTACGATCACGATGAAAGAAAATCAGATGACAAGTTGACAACTCACTCTTCCTTGACCGTATGAGGTTTGCCCATCTGAGCCGAAAAGCTCCGATCCAGACAATAGCACAACAACCACGCCCTTTCTCGGTTGCGTATCTCTAGATTCGTCGCTCTCGCTTCGGGCGAATCACCCTCAGCATAAGGTATCTTTCGATGCAGGTTGATATCCGTCCCAACGCGGATTGCGAGCCCCAAGATTGTCCAAGTTCGCTCCTGTTCGAAACGTTCGACGGGGCCAATCCCCCACAAGAAGAGGATGAGGTAGGCTTGGACAATCTAAAAGGACGTTCTTCTAAATATCAAGGTCTTCCCTCCTCGTTTTCCACGGCGTACCTCCACGCTCTTATAACCTTGCTCCGGTACACTGAACGCAAGTTTCTTCGCGATCTTGTTGAGTTTCTGATGCAAGTCTGGACGGGCTGCATAAAACTTGGAGGAGACCGCGCAAACTTTGGGAAGGCGAGAACCTGGGGTCAGTCGCTAATTGGAGCGGATGCCTACGGGGGACTTACTGGCTGTAAGAAGGAACGGACTACGACTACAAACAAGTGAGGGGGTATGCCAATTTGGGTCTAGCATTGTACAATGCGGCTGCAAGAGGTGGTTCAGTGTCAAGAGAAAGAACGGACATTTAACGGGAAAACTGACGTTCATGAACTCGAAAAATCTATGTCCATATTTGCGTTAGTTGGGCTGCTTTGGCATGTGAAAATCCCCATGTGAGAGTATGCTTACATCTTGAATAATTCAATGACCTCTTCCTTCGATACAAACGTTAACATCTCGGGCTGGATCTGCCGCTCGATGTACAAGCGGCGGAGCGGCAAGATATTCATAGGTCCTAGATTCACAAACCCCTTAGAACCGCGGCTTTAGACCACGTAACTAAAGTGCCCAGCTCACCTGGCTTGAAATATCGATCATTTGCTAATCCGATTTTCTGACCATCAGCGGCTAGTTCGCCATCTGTTCGGGGCTGGGTGACCGCTGGAATCAAGCCGGTGATGTGGTCTTCATCAGTCAACTGGCCCTCCTTCTCCCTCCGATGCGCCAGGCTCGTATCAGCGAGCAGTCCGAGTGGATTGAGGGTGTTATCTGGTAGAGAATCGAGCTTGGGACTCGCCGGAGGTCGAACGCGTGAGCCCATTGATCCCGAAGAGGACGAGGCACCGGTGAGAGTCGCGGCAAGCGGATGCGTGGATGGCGGCCGAGCGGTTAAACCTGGAGTACCGCTGGCGTGTAAATCGCTTCCGCTTCGAGTTCCAATGGGCGGCAGCATTGAAGTCTCCGGAGTGTGCATGGTCGAAGGGGATGGGGACATTAGGTTCGCTGTATCCCTAGCTAATCCGGGCGATTCATGGTCTGGCGAGGGCGAGCGAGAGCCGCCTTCCGCTGCGGCTTGTAGAGCGGGATTGCCCAGTGAGCGCAGAACGATGTCTAGCGTCTTTTCCATCTTGTTCAGTGATCGCTGGAGAGCTTCTGATTTCCTGTACGTAAGGACAACTGTCAGTGGCTTCCCCCTGGAAACGTTAAGTGGGCCAAGGAAGCTCACTTCGTGGAACGTTTTCCCCGGTTGCTTTCCTCGAAAACGCACTGCGGAAAAGGTTGAGAAGAAGGTCCAAAAGTTGTTCGCGATAACCCATGTGGGCGAACTCACTTCGTGGCCCCCGGTCTCGCATCGCTTGCACGGTGGTCCGTTCTCCGCCCCGACGCATTTCATCTAAAGGGCAACGTTAGAGCAGGGGCAACGGGTGTAATTACAAATGAGTGGGGTACCTTGAGTCTTCGACAGACGGTGCAAGCTCTGCGGGGGGAAAGGTTTTCAGCTGAAGAGCGAAACTCTGAAAAGCGGAAGGCTCGCACCTTGACCCCCTCGTCTGCTTGATCTTCGCCTGGGAGTTGGACGCACCGCCAGCGTCCACTTCACCATCTTCGTAGTATTCCGGATCGTGATCCAGCTTGGTCTTTTTCCTTGCGGCATCACTGTCCCTGGCGGGTCGTTTCCCCGAGGCGTTACTGACGCTACCTCCTCTCGATGGATCTGGACTGTCAAGAGACGTATCCGATAGCGGCGTCGGCTGAGATTGCGGTGGAGGCGGGAACAAGCCTGCTTGGGGACCAGATAGTCCAGGTTGCGGATGGGACTGTTGTTGGTGGTAGAGAGCGGCGGCAACGCTTGGATCGATGTTGTGTGGTGGTTGGGACATATAGGGGAAAGGGAAAGGATTTGATCCAGGAGCTGACATCTTGGATAGGACTTGTTTATGAGAGTATGCGGGGACTTGGTGTGTTTACGGGAGAGAAGAACTTCTCTGCGAGGTCGGCGAGTGTCAGGCCGTTCCGTGCAATCCGAGTGCAGGTGTGGCCTATTGGCAGTCCCTGGTGGCGGGTTTGATGTGCTTCGGGTATAGTTGCCGAATTTATTCGGTGTGCTTCCTGTGCGTGGGGAGAGAGGCGGGAAGTTCACCGTCGGCGGGTTTGCGTGCGCAATACTCGTCTCAGTCCCGATGACAATGTCGACGCGGACCGAAGACTCGAAGCGTAGAAAATCGAACATTTGGATGTGATTATGTCATTTGTTTGTCCACCCAGATCCCAAGTTTGAGCGCGAACTGGTCTCCCTTTCTATTCAGCAAGTCGGCAGTCAGGGCTCACTCACCTCCCCTCATCCTCACACCCTCCCTCTCCTCATCGCACCCATCGTCGGCCTTCTCTCCACTAACACTCTGAGGATCGCCGCCGGGTTTCTGCAATGACCCAGCCCTTCCACCCCTCTCTAGTCCTTGGCCCATCTAAGCATACCACTGTGTACGTCCCCACACGCGCTTCTGCCCATCTGCACCGTCATTTAATACATCTTGGACGCGTAGAGTAACGACAACGACAGTCACGACAACTAGTTATGCCCCAATCCCGTTGCCTTCGATCCCACCCCCGACCTCCCCTAAAGATCCCAAGACCTATCCTCTCTTCAACCTCAGCTTGCCAAAGTCCCTCCGCGAGTTTCCGATAGAATTCCCCGATGGCGTCAAGGCCATGTATCGCGATGGATCGATTGAAGAGTCAGATGCCAGTGACGCAACCCGCGAAGACGAACCTTCCCAAGGCTCCTCGACCTGGTCTTCCAATATTATCGACATGTCCGACGGTAGAGACGAGGTCGTTGGTCTTCACGAAGCTGTTGAACGTCTCAATCCGCTCAGGAAAAGGCCGCTCAGTGGTGCTGAACAGTCCGTCGCGGACGTTGCCGATGATGCCATGAGGATTAGCGGTGGCGACTTGCAGGTCCACTCTCGCTACACCAATGCACCTCCAAGAAAAAAGGCTCGAGCGACGGAACAGCAGCAACCCCAACACCACGCTTCTCGCTCTGCTGCCGGTCCGCCATCGCCTCTACCTTCGCCAAGGGCATCACCTTCCACGCCGGTGATGTGGGCTAGTCCCTCGCAGTCCCAAAGTCCGCCTGCGCCTTCGCCGCCATTCCAACCCGATATGTCCCTTACAGCCCTGTTATCTCTCCCCACTCTCGTCTCCCACTTTTCTGGTCTTCCTCCCCAACTACAATCACACATCCTGGTCTCACTGCTGCGCCAGTCGTCGCTTCCAGTTCTCCGCACATTACACGACATCATCACCCCGGTTCTTGCCCGAGACTTCCTCACCCTCCTCCCACCTGAGCTTACAGCCATCATTTTATCGTATCTTCCCGCCAATACCCTTTTCCGCGCTTCTAGGGTCTGTAAGGCCTGGCGAACCATCATTGACGGTCATGCTCAAGTCTGGCGGGATCAAATGCGTCGGTCCAGCACCTGGTATGGTGGTCCTTCTGAGAACGCCTACGCAGACCGGATCTGGGCTCTTCGACAGAAACGTTTCGACCAGCCAGCCATACAACCCTCGATGTCACTTCCTCATCCCTACAAGCTCCTCTTCAAATCCCGGCATCTCGCCCTTACAAGGTGGCAGCAAAACAATCCCAAGAGACTGACTTTTGCCGCTCATGGTGTCAGCGTTGTCACCTGCCTTATCTTCTCCCGTCGCCGTATCATTTCAGCCTCAGATGACCATTCAATTAACATGTACTCACCCTTCACCGGCCAGCTGGTTCGTTCCTTCCCTGGGCACGAAGGAGGCGTCTGGGCACTCGCAGTGTGTTCCAGAAGACGCAAGCCACCACCTTCGCCGATTCTCACACCGGCACATTCCCCCTCCGCTCCCCGTCCCAAACCTTACTACCACGATATGCTCGTCTCGGGCTCCACGGATAGGACTGTGAGGATTTGGGACTTGCAGACTGGTCGGAACACGCATGTCTTTGGTGGCCACACGTCGACTGTCCGGTGTCTTGTTATCGCTCGACCTGTTTGGATCGATGCGGAGGATGGATCAGACAACAAGGAGAAGTGGCCGAAGCATACCATGATCGTGACTGGGAGCCGTGATAACACACTCCGCGTCTGGAGGTTGCCCGCTCCCGGAGATGAGGAGTATCGCTGCTTTGGTGCTCAAACTACCGAGGGTGATCCCTCGGACGAGGACACTAACGAAAATCCGTTCCATATGATGGCTCTCCGTGGACATGACAACGCTGTCAGGGCTCTTGCGGTTCATGGGAGGACTATTGTTTCAGGAAGTTACGACACGACCGTTCGCGTTTGGGATCTGGTTACTGGCAATTGCAAGTACGTTTTGACCGGGCATACCCAGAAAGGTCAGGATGAAGTTTCAGTCGAGCAATAGTCATAGTGCTCCTTGCTGACTTCTATTTGGTTCTTACAGTGTATTCCGTGGTCATTGATCACCTTAGGAAGCAAACATGCTCAGGCTCGATGGACGGCACCGTTCGAATCTGGTCCCTCAAAGACGGCTCCCAAATCCACGTACTCTCAGGACACACCTCCCTGGTCGGACTGTTATCTTTATCCGCGACCACGCTGGTTTCCGCCGCCGCCGATTCGACGTTGAGGATCTGGGACCCTACCAGCGGCAAGTTGCTTCACACACTTACCGGACACACCGGGGCAATCACATGCTTCCAGCACGATGAGAACAAAGTCTTGTCTGGAAGCGACGGGACGTTGAAGATGTGGGACACGAGGGATGGAACCGTCACACGGGACTTGTTGACCGGGATCAATGGTGTCTGGCAGGTCGTGTTTGACCGCAGATTCTGCATTGCGGCCAGCAACCGTCAGGATAGCACGTTCCTCGAGGTGTGGGACTTTGCGGGTGAGAAGGGCAACAACGATAGCGAGGAGGAGGATGATGATTTGGGAGCCGATGACGATGACAATAACAGCGAGACGAGCGACCCGTATGACGAGCTGCGACTCGCGGAAGGAGATATCGAGGATAGTGAGAGCGACGATGACGGAGCAGGGGATGTCTTTTACGACCCAGACGACAGCGACTTTAACATGGATTCGACGTCGGCTAGGAGCGGGACGTACAACAGCCCCACCCCGTCCCATTCCACTATGGGTGGTGGGCGGAAGGGCGTCGGTGGACGAGGTCGTCGAAGTGTCGCTCCTGCACCCTTGGACAAGATGTCTCTCGATTCTCCTGCCGAACCTGTCGCGACAATGAGCGGCAGCAGCGGCCACGCTGGAGTTCCGAACTATCCTCTCGTTTGGGGGACGCATCATGGCGTAGGATCAAGCAGCTCGAGCCATACGACGACGACCACTACGACCACCTCCTCGTCATCCAACTCCGCCCCAAGTCGACTCCATGATTGGACGTCGTTTGGCATTCCGTCTGGGTCCGCGGCGGGCTCAAGCTCAAGTCGGGGAGGCACAGCGGGTGCAGGGTCGTCTTCAACCCGAACTCCTACCCAAGGGCGTTCGCAGGGACGTAGGGAGTAAGGGGGTTTGAACTTTACTTGTGGATGTTCTCAGTGTTCTCGTTCGTTCTTCTTTTGAATGTTTTTTCCTTTGGTATGAAAAGGATTCTAGTATGTACCGGTAGGCTTTCACCCACGTACTTTTTTCTCTGCAGTTTAAGTTTCTGTATCATGGCTATCGATAATTAGGCGCTGTTTTTAGTGAATTTCGATCAACTGTCTGAGTGGGACCCTACGCCAATCGAAGGTTCAGATGTCGGGCAGGGTGTAACTGATTGCCGAAGAAATTTGGTCGAATTAAACTATTGTACAGGTTCCTACTACCAGGCCGGTCTACACAACATTTTTTCTGAGACGCAAGGAAGGTCTATGCAGAGTCTTCATCCTCGACCTTTCTCCGGCGTTTACTTGCACGGCCCTGTCCACGTTCAAGGGTCAACACTTTTCAACTACAAGAGTGGTAATAACGTACCTTCGGCGTTGGTTTGGGCGGGGGCGGAGCAGCCTTGGCTTTAGAAGATTTCCGTGCCCGCTTCTTCTTCGCTGAAGCTTCGTCATCATCAGTGGGTGGCTCGGAAAGCTCTGAGGATTCGGCGTTGTCTTCGTCAGCTTCCTCTTCCTCCTCTACGTCGTCTTTGGCAGCGCGTTTCTTTGACCGCGAATTTCCAGCGCCACCCGTTCCAGCTTTCTGAACCTCCTCTACAATGGCAGACGTCCGGCCACCTACGGTGATCCATTTGATAGTGGCGGTGCGCCCGTCCGGCTGAGGAGGAACATTAGCTATCCAAGCGGACGAGGCTGGGGACAGTACAAGACCCATACCAGTACGAGAGATGGCCGCTTTCCTTTCTTCCCCTTGTCCTAAAAAACAACAATATATCAAGAGCCGCATTACAAAAGACGGATATCAACCTACCCAGCGATGACGGAAAAGCCAACCATCTGGGAACTTCTCCGAGTCGGCCTTGACATCGATGGCGGTCTTACAGACATAGACCATCTTCTCGTGCAAAGTAGCTATCTCGGCATCGCTCAGCGCATTTGCACGTTGCTCTGGATGAATGCGCGAGTGGAACAGAACTTCATCTGCCGTCGGGTACCATCCTCAGATTAGTATCATTTTCGTGGACGGGCAAGGTAGCAAGGCAAGGCGTACCTGCGACCCAGTTTCCAACACCCGCTGAAAACGACTGATCCAACAACAGCGCCTTGATTGGCATATTTCTTTTCTTAATCAATGGAGAAAATTCTTCGAGAGGAGGCATGCTAAGAATGGGGTCAAAGCCTAGCTCTGAAACGGGCGGTTCCTTTTCAGGTGAAGCGCAAAGCCGGGCCCGGCCCAGTCTTCGAGGATCTCGGAAAGCAATCTTAGCTGCAGGGCTGTCGTCGGTACCTGCGATATGTAGAACAAACTTCAAAATGCGCAGTCAGTCTCGACCTCGTTCCTGGTAAGTCAGGCTAGAATCACCGAGAGCGCACCTTTGTGTTCTTTGGCGGCCACTCCTCATTTCCATTGTCCTTGGGCTTCCGTTGATAGTAAGCGGGCTCTTGTCCTTGTATCTAAGCGGATTTGATATTTAGGTGTGCAAAAGAAACGGCAGCTAGAGAGCTGACAAACCTGGATCATGCCTGTCATCCCGAAGTGCAGGACTGGCATCCGACCCTCACCATCGAGAACCAGCCAGAAGACTTTGCCGTGTCTCTTGACGTCAAGAACCTTTCGGCCAGTAAGTTCTTTTGCCTATAAAGTGATTCGTTGGCTGCTGAAAACTGTGCTTAAAACGCAAGGCTCTTTCCGAATACGAACAAATGTCTCGTGGTCTGCACCGGAGAAAACGATGTTGTCTTCTACAGTATCAACTTTTTCGATGATTTTGTCCTTCGCCACGTCGCGGATGGTATCTGCTGCCCGATCGACCTCTTCCAAACGGACCAAAAAATCTCAAGAGGTTAGGATCAAATTGCCTCGGCGGGTGGTGCGCTCTCGTACCTGGAAGTTCAGGCATGTTGCAAGTCAGTCGCTCTTTGTATACACCAGGAGAGCTCGTAGAGAGATTGGTATAGGGAAGACGTTCAGATCAGGAAGCGCGAAGAGGTGGTGGTGGACTCGTGAGGGGGGAGATTGTGTTTGCGAGCAATTACGATGATGGCCGCCGCTCAGGATCGGGCGTTGCACCAAATAAAAAAATCCAATTTTCACCAGTCAACCAACACCTCATTCCTCTTCCTCGCTAACGTCGTCACTGCCATCACCATCACCCTCGCTTTCTTCGGCTTCATCGTCAATAAATCCTGCCAAGTCGCTGTCAGATTCGTCTTCCTCCAGCTCGTCAGATTCGTCCTCGTCTTCGTCCTCATCGCTCGTCTCCTCTTCACGGAAACGGCGAGCTTCATCACCAAGCCCACCAAGCTCGACATCTTCTATGCTACCGTCGTCGTCGTCATCCTCTATCTCTACATCCCCGTCTACATCCATCCCTGTCTCCTCTTCTTCTGAACTGTCACCCTCGACGTAGAGCATGGCCTTTCGGCGCGATTTGCCTGATGAAGACCCTGCGGCATCGTATCTTCGCATTCGTAGCTGGGAGAAGATAAGATCAAGTCGTCCATTTAACATCTGCAGCCTATCCTGCAGTGCAGAACGTGCGACCAGGGTGGCGTGCAGGGATGCCAATTTCTTGACGAGATCAGGTTGCTGGAAGCACGGATTGAATCAGCGATGAACTGAGCTATAGGTGACCCATCGACTGGGACTTACAGTCAGAAGGAACGCTGCATGGACGAATAAAACGACGCGTATCCAGACCACAATGGTAGCCGCATAATCCGTGCTCGCTCCACCAACGCCGCCACTACCCCCTTTGGCGAGCCGCTCGACTAGCATATCAAGCAAGGGGATAACGTGTTGTTGAAGCAGCCCTTCGACAGTCCCTTTGACAATTCTCTCGTCGGCAGTTTGCAAGCAAGTCTCCAGTAACTGCTTGTCGTTAGAGTGTAAGGCTTGGGTTAACGTCCGTGTCAGGGTAATACCCGACAGTCGACCACCCAGGGCCGAGTCCGACCTATGAACTCCCTCCGTATCTGATGGACCCTCCCCCTCCCCCTCAGCTCGCCTGTCGGCATTTAATGCTTTAAGCCTTTGACCTAGAGTCAGTTCGGCCATATCCGCGTCCAGTTCAGCATCAATCCCTTCTGGTTCGTTGTCAAAGTCGGCGCTTTCAGGCAGGGCAGCTCCTGAGCGTACTCTAGCAGCTTTATCCGAGTATCGTGGCCTGTCAATGCCCGTCTGTCGGAGAATCAGAGTATATTATCAATTTACTGGGAGCGAAACAAGTCAAGTCGTCTTTCAAGCTCACCTCGCCACCGTCCTCGTGAAATGCGCCAATTGGTTCATGCTCGAGATGAACCTCCGGAACGAAGCTGCCGTCGTCGTCTGCGAAACGCTGAAGGTTAAGTATCTCGTTAGATTCCGTACAGTACAAAACAAGTAGAGCGGTACGTACGATAACGTCGAAAAGGGGGCGCATGGATACAACACGAGCAATATTGATGTGGCCTGGAAGTGCCTCGGCAAACTGGGCCGCAACGATGGGTGCAGAGCTGCTGGTGGATCCCGCGGCCGGAGCTTTGACAGATACAGCACATTGTGCCTGAAGGGATTTAACTTGGGAGTTGCCCCTTTTTGTTTCGTTACCGAGTTTGGCGGGTAAAGAGAGTAAGGAAAGGTTTCCTGAGTCGGATAGGGCGAAAACCGTCCGTGAAGCGGAAGTCCCAGGGAATCCTAGGCTGCGCACGCTCGAGTCTAATGGAATTGTAGCTACGAGACGCCCCGATCCAGTTTCATTTGTCGGGGAAAGTTTCCAAACTTGTCCTATTCTGTCGTTTTCGGCGATGGAGATGAATCGGTCTAGAGCTGTGGGATCCCACTGAAGTGAGGTTACTGGGGAAGCGTGGCCAGTGAAAGTGGCGAGGACAACGGGTTGCTGAATGTCCGTAGTCGATGGAGAAGTTGTTGCTTGAAGTGAGAGGAGGGATATTGTATGGTGGGCGGCGAGTACTTGCGTATTCCCATCCTTGTTTTCTACTGGGCGCAGTGCAATGCTACTGAATGGGGTGCGATCCGCCTGTTGCCAAGTTCCAACGACCTTGCTGCTTGACAAGTCCCATTCTCGAATGCATCCGTCTGCACTGGAGGCCCAGAACTTGGAGGGATCGGATACAGAGGCCGCAACGGAGAGGACGGCAGCCGTGCTTGCTGCCTGTGAAATCGTCTGGGTGACATGATTCCGAGCAGGAGAAAACAGCAGCAAAGTGCCATTCGATAGACCTAGAATGGCTACTAAAGCCGTCTTTCCCGGCTCGGCTGCATTGGTCTTTTTGGAGGACTTCTTCCTTCGTTTCCTTGGATTGCCCTCTCCGTCGCCCCCGTCCTGCAATATCGCCTCCTCCACACGGTGCCAGCAGGTCGAGGTGATCCTTCCGTTATCCACGACATGATCTGCAACAGCCTTCCCCGAGCCCGTATCGTAGACACGCAAACGATGCTTGTCTACTGCAAGAGAGAGGTAGAGAAAGTATTCTCCCTGCGGGGAGTATGTCGCCACGGAAGCGACGTCTTGAAAGAATTCCGACTTGTTAGTCGCTCTTGCTTTAGAGCTGCCGATGATAGACATGGCTTTTGGATGATTTAGAGTGAGTAGGCGACTCTGGGATCGTCTTTCCGAGCCGAGTTGGAAAAATAATTAGAATCGGGGCCGTGTTAACATACAGGTACAAATAGGACAGAAGCCCCTATTTCTATGGACTCTACAAATTGTACAGAGGCACGAGCTTGTTCAGAGCTAATGACTGCCGACAGAGCGGGCACTCAGCCTATAAGACAGAGAAAGGTCAGATTCGCTAGTTAGGAAGCAGTCGGACCGAGAATTTGAGCGCACCTTCTCCCTTCCCCATCCGACGATGCAACTCCAACAAAATACATGTCCGCACTCGGTAGACGTGCTACCCGTCCGCTCTTCCAAGCAGAGAGGGCATTTTCTTCCCGCGCGGTCGTTTGGTGGTACTTGCGCGACATCCAGCAAAGTATGCGGGTCGGATTCCGGTTCGATAATTTCGGTAGACGATTCGGCCTGCTTTACGGCTATTGAGACCTTCGATATTGATGTCGAGTCGAGAGTGACAGGCTGAAGCGCGTTCCCCTGATCGGTTTTCTCTTCCTCGGTAGAAGCCACCGCTAATTCCTCCACAGGCTCTGTTGCTGATTTCAAGAACGAATATAATCGATGAAGGAGCCGTAAAGCGAGGAGTATGCCGAGGAAGGAGTACGTCGGTGCAGGGTTCAATGGATCTTCTGGAATCGTCGTTACCTGGCAAAGGAGGGTGTCAGATGTCACAAAACCAGGACAGCATCTATCGACCTACTTGGCGAATCCGGAAAATGCGTTTGGTGAAGTCGTAATAAGTTCCAAAGAGATAAAAGGCAGCAAGATTGATTTCGCCAACAAGCTCCACAAAGTTAGGTAGAGAAGCCAGCCATCGTGACACCCTTCCTTGGTTGCCTAGGCGTCTTCTCAGGTGCGAGACCAAGTATTGTGGGAGGGTTGAACACAGAAGAAGGAATGTTCGCAGCTGCGGTTACACCTCTTCAGTGAAGTCGCAGGCAACCCACCACCAGTTATCGCTCACCTTAGTTGTCGGTAGGTTGCGCGCGGTTGAAGAATACTGCCATATATCAACATATTCTTCGCCGAGAGTTTGAGTATCTGAACCGCGAGAGGGCGTATTTACGTCAGTCGGAAACGATGAAAGGGCATGGCGGTCACCAACTTTTTACACCAGACAGATAGCCGTAGGTGAGCTGAGTAAGGACCTCTATTTCGGGAGCCCAACGAAGTAGCCATCTGGTACCTTCAGACGCAACATGTGAGTAAAATGGTTCAAGCTAACAACGCCGAACGACCTACCGAGCCAGGAGCGTAAAACATTGTCGACCTGCTCCCGAAGTGCAACGAAGTGGAAAAAGTCCTTCTGGTGTGCCCTAACTAAGAGACAATTGAATTGATGAGCGCATTGAAGAGGAAATGCAATCAACTTTCTCACTGATTTGTGGTTGCGTTGCTTTTGGAAAAGCATGCGACGGCGGCGTTTCTGGGGACGCCGATGCAGACATCAGAGTGGCTCAAATTGTTAGCAGTCCAAAGAGTGGGTTTGAAGGAGATGGTCTGGGCAGGAAAAAGCCGAGAGCGGTGGAGTTGGCCGTTCACTTGAGACTTCGCCGGAGGAGATGGTGGTCGCAGGAAGGTTTCGTTGCCTGTGACCCGGAGTCACGTGCCATTCCATTTTGAACCAAATCTCTGACCGTGACCGACCACAAAATGCCACCGCCGCCGCCGCAACGACACCCTCAAGGCCAAGAGCCAACAGTATGGCAGAAGAGTAAGCCTCATATGAATATGCGTGTGATGTACATTCGGTATACTGACACCTCTGTATTTTTCAGTGAAGTAGGTTCTTGCCCGTTTGACATTCCTCGGTACCAGTTAATAACCGGTGTTGCTTCGACAGAATGGGTGCTATGATGGGTGGAGGTGTAGGCCTGACTATTGGGTTCATTTTTGGCTCGTATAGTATTATTCGGTGAGCTGTTCACTGTCTGGGGTTGACCGCCGACTAACTTCGCAATCACTAGTGGTGGCGCCGGCCCACGAGGCTTCCTTGCCACCCTAAGTCAATACATGCTGGGATCGGCAGCTTCGTTCGCGTTCTTCCTCTCGATCGGCTCTGTAAGTTGGCCCTGCCCGCATTTTTGGAGCAAGTGAAACTCATCCATCGACGACCCAGATCATTCGGACAGAAGGCGAAATTCCGATCGCTCTCCAAGCTGCTCAGATGCACCTTCTTCCTCCAAAAATTGCTGCGCAGCCCCAAGGATCTGCATACGCCACTATGCGAGCACGGTGGATGATGGAGAAGCAGCGGCAACTCTCCGAAGTGGATTCTCGAAAAGTAGCGGCTTAGGCTGCCGCAAGGGATTTTTCTCCCATGTTTTGATTTACCGACTTTTTATTTTGATGTGCTCCTCCTATCCTCACTCGATTTGGCATGCTCTTAATTGCACACACCTCACACATTCTCATGAGCTTCGGCGTAAGACGGGGGGATCGACGGCGATAAAAGATTGACGTCTTTTGCTCTACCGCTTTGGATTTCGACAGTTGCGCCTTGGAGGCGCTCTCCATGACTAGCCAGGAACAGAGAGTATCCGCTACAGCCGACGAGCCACTGCCTACCCCTTCAACAACCGTGCCCCAAAATTCTCAAGGTGGCTCAACGAACACTACGGGCGGTATCCGCCTCGTAGGAGTTCTTGCGGGCGCAGGTTCAGGTATCTACAGCCCGCGGTTGCCGTACCTTCTGTGTATCGTATAGTTATTCTAATAACGTTCCGACTGCTTCTCGGCAGGCTTAGCCAAGGTTCGATAATACTTCCGGCGAATAGTCCGAAAGACCGTTTGGCTGAATTCTTCGCTGTTTTAGGCTGTAGTGGGCCATGGCTTCGATACTATCAAGACTCGCCTTCAATGTACCCCTCCAGGGACCTATACCGGTGCCCTTGACTGTCTGATGAAGACTGTCCGGAATGAGGTTGGTGGCGATCCCACTTGCACGTCACAAGCACCGTAGTCCGCTGACGGTTGGCTCTTCCCTAACAGTCTATATTCGCGTTGTACAAGGTAAATCACTTGATCTAATCTGACTTGTTTCCGCTAACGTTCATGAAGGGGTTAACTCCCCCTGCGATAGGATGGGCTATCACCGACTCGATCCTACTGGGGTCGCTGTACAACTATCGACTCTGGCTACTGAAATATGGGGGTCCCGGAATCGTCGAGCGTACCCCGCTTCAGGACTCTGGAGGTGACAGTGCGAAGGAATTCCGGTTGACTATTCTTGGGCATGGCTTAGCCGGTCTCGCAGGAGGATGGACGTCGTAAGTCGCTAGCTGTGTGCGACCGGACAGGACTCGCCACGAGCTAAGATTTCTTGCTTGTTAGTTCCTTTGTCTTCCATCCAATGGAAGTTCTGAAAGTTAACCTCCAGCTTCAACGAGAACGGAACGTAGCAGATCGCAAGTTCAAAGGCCCCATCGACGTGTTCCGTCAAGTTGTCAAACATCGAGGTTTCTTCGGGCTGTACCGTGGGTTCGGGACCTCGCTCTACGTTAGAGGCTGCTTGTTCTGGACGTTTGGTAGCGTCGAAGCCTACATGCGGCTTGCTGGTGTCCTGCACGGCACGATGTTCGAGGTAAGTATTCTCACCTATCCAGGACATATGACCTCTGATGTGTGCCCAATTCATATATCTGTAGATGAACAATGCGACTGCAACCTTTTTTTCTGGAGGTTTAGCCGCATTTTCGTTCTGGGCATTCGCTATCCCAATGGACAACGTAAAGAAGTAAGTCGAACGGAATTCTCAAATTAATGTCAGATGAGTAACGTGATTCCCATTATTAGCCGCATTATATCGTCTCCTTTGACGGACCAAAGACCCTCCGTGGCGGCGGTGGCTCGGACGATCTATACCACCCTCGGCTGGCGAGGCTTTTACGCTGGTTGGACGCCAATCATTCTTCGTGCATTCCCTGCAAATGCAGCTGCCTACTCAGTCTATGAAGGCACCATGCAACTTTTGGGAGCTGAAAAGGTGCGTGTTGTTAACTTTCGGAAATTCTCTCATTGGTTACAATGTCTGATCTTGACCTCCTTTTAGACCCGGTATTGATCACAGAAACGGAATGGTGCGGTGATAAGATGTTTGCAAGGTCTGCTGATGAGCCAGTTTACGTCTTTGTCGACAAATTCGGTCCCAATCGCTTGGTGATGCGGTCCTTTTTGGCCCTGAAAAAACGGGACTCCGCACGGCTACTAGGTTCATCCTCGCCAACACTTTGTGCATAAAAGAGAGTAATGAAGGGAAGAGAAGCAAATGACTCCGCACAATATATTAGGCACTATATTTTGCTTTGTGCCAACAGCGCATTTGATTCGCGGGAGTAAACGGAGGTCTCCCTAACTGGGCGCGAGTCTCATGCACCGAGAAGCCACCGGAACCGTCGGACTACTAAACCCAATTAACCTAAGCAACCTACTACCCTTCCCCTTCGTAACCCCCTACTACACACATCTGAAGATTTACCGTTTGGAGGTGTAGGTCTGAGTACCGGGTTCATTTTTGGCTCGTATAGTATTCTTCGGTGGGCTTTTCAGTGTCTGGGGTTGAAGACCGTCGAACCTTGCAATCACTGGCGGCGGCGGCGGCGGCGGCGCACGAGGCTTTCTTGCCACCCTAAGTCAACACATGCTGGGATCGGCAGCTTCATTTGCATTCTTCCTCTCAATTGGTCCCGTAAGTTAGGTTTTGCTCGCATTTTTGAGGAAACGAAACCCATCCTTCGACGGATCCAGATCACTCGGACGGAAGATAGAATTCCAATCGCTCTTCAAGCCGCTCAGATGCATATTCTACCTCCAAACATTGCTGTTTAGGCCCAAGGAACTGCCTATCCTACTATGCGAGCATGGTGGATGATGGGGAAGCAGTGACAACTCTCCGAAGTGGAATCTCAAAAAGTAGCGAATTAGGCTGCCACAAGGGACTTTTCTATCCCTTGTTTTGATTTACCGTCTTTTTATTTTGATATGCTCTTCCTATCCTCACTCGATTTGGTATGCTCTTAATCGCACACAATTCACGTGAGCGCTAGCCTCGGCGTTAGACGGGAAACCGACGGCGATAAACGATTGACGTCTTTCGCTTCCATCGCTTCGGTCCTAAGATTTTTTGACACTTGCGCCCCGGAGGCGCTCTCCATGGCCAGCCAGGAAAAGAGAGTATCCATTACAACCGATGAACCACTGCTCACTCCTTCAACAACCGTGCCACAAGATTCCGAAGGTGGCTCAACGAACACGACGGGCGGGATCCGCCTCGCAGGAGTTCTTGCAGGCATGGGTTCAGGTATCCATAGCCCAACGTTTTTATATCTCCCGTATATCATATTCATCCTAATAACCTTCCGAATTGCTTCATGGCAGGCTTAACCAAGGTTCGTACACACTTCGGGCGAATAGTCCGAAGACCGTGTAACTAAATGCTTCACTCCTTCAGACTGCAGTGGGCCATGGTTTTGACACCATCAAGACTCGTCTTCAATGCTCCCCTCCAGGGACCTATACCGGCGCCCTTGACTGTCTGATGAAGACTGTTCGGAACGAGGTTGGTGGTGATCCCACGTGTACACCACAGGAGTCGCAGCCCCCTGACGGTCTGCTCTTCTCTAACAGTCTATATTCGCATTGTACAAGGTAAATCATTTGCTCTAATCTGAAATTCTTCGGCTGACGTTAATCAAGGGGGCATCTCCCCCTGCCATAGGATGGGCAATTTCGGACTCAATCCTTATGGGGTCCCTGTACAATTATCGACTATGGCTACTGAAAAATGGAGGTCGCGCAATCGTAGAGCCTACTCCGTTTCAGGATTCTGGAGGGGACGGTGCGAAGAAATTCCGGTTGACCGTTCTCGGGCATGGCTTAGCCGGTCTCGGAGCAGGGTGGACGTCGTAAGTCTTGAGCTGTGGACAACCGTAAAGGATTTGTCGCGAGCTAGAATTTCTTCTCTGTCAGTTCCTTTATCTCGCACCCCGTTGAACTTCTGAAAGTCAACCTCCAACTTCAACGAGAGCGGAAAGCGGCAGACCGCAAGTTCAAAGGCCCCATCGACGTCTTCCGTCAAGTCATAAAGCATCGAGGTTTCTTCGGACTGTACCGTGGATTCGGAACTACACTGTACTTTAGAGGGTGTTTCTTCTGGATGTTTGGTAGCGTCGAAGCATACATGCGGCTTGCTGGCGTCCTACACGGAACCCCGTTCGAGGTAAGTAATATCTCTTGTCGAGGACATATGATATCTGATGTGTGCCTATTTCATATCTCTGTAGATGAGCAATGCGACTGCAACGTTCTTCTCTGGAGGTTTAGCCGCATTTTCGTTCTGGGCATTCGCTATCCCAATGGACAACGTAAAGAAGTAAGTCAGACTGAATTATCAAAGCATGGTCAGAGGACTCACATGAATTCATTCATCAGCCGTATTATGGCGTCCCCGTTGACGGATCAAAGACCCAGCGTTGCGGCAGTGGCTCGGACGATCTTTACCACCCACGGCTGGCGAGGCTTTTACGCTGGTTTTACACCAATCATTCTTCGTGCATTCCCGGTAAATGCAGCTGCCTATTCGGTCTACGAGGGCATCATGCGTCTGTTGGGAGCTGAAAAAGTGCGTGTTGCTAAGTGCCGGAAATTCCCTCATTGGTTAGAAGGTCTGATCCTGACCTCCTTTTAGACCCGCCATTGATCACCGAAACGGAATGAGGCGGTGTTAAGGTGTTTGTCATGTCTGCTGATGACTCGGTTTACGTCTTTGTCAACAGATTGGGTCCCATTCGCTTGGTGAGGACCCAATCAGTTGGTGATGCGGTCTTGTTGGTCATCGTTGACCCTGGAAAAAAACGGCACGCCACACAGCTACTAGGTTCATCGTCGGGAGCACTTTTTGCATAGAAGAGAGTAATAGAGAGAAGAGAAGCAAATGACTCCGCACAATATACCAGGCACTATCTTTTGCTTTGTGCGAACAGCGCATTTGATTCGCGGGAGCGAGCGGAGGCCTCCCTAACTGGGCGTGAGTCCTCGCGCGCCGAGAAGCCACCGGAACCGTCTATGTGGCGTCGCAAAGGGTGACTCCCCTCCACCGTTGATGGGGTATATAACCCCGTCCGACTTGATGACATGGCAGCCAACACTCCAACCACTCAGTGGAAAAATCCCCTTCGTCGACTCCCAAGCCTAATACCTTTTTTAAGACTTTAACTTAAGCAACCTACTACCCTTCCCCCCCTAACCCCCTCCTACACCCACCGAAAGATGTACAACAAGTCTCGCGAGGCCCGTGCAGCCTCTGAAGTAGTTATTACCACCCCCTCCACACCCACTCCCACCGCTCACCAACTCGCTCGAGCGGCATTCAAGGAACGCCAGGCTGCCGAACGTGCCAGGTCCCTCAAGACCTGGGACCAGTTGAGCAACAAGGGCAGCCGCAATGGCAAGAACGCGGGTCTTCCCAAGGCCTATGCAAAGGTTGAGGCTCGCTACGCTGAACGCGCGGCCAAGACCGGGCCTGGCGCACCGCTCGATGCGTCGGTCGCCGACTTTGACGGCGACGGACAGTATATGGCCTCTCCCGGTCCCGCCGAGGTTAACCTCATGGACATTATTCAGCCTGCAAGGGGCAAGTCTGCAAGGGGTGAGCTTGATTCGTCATCCCCTTTCTTATTCAGCAATGCTGACTGGAACCGTTCGACGACGACAGCTTTTGCCTCTGAACGAGCTCGCCACCCCAACTCGATTCCCTATCCGCTTCTCGTTCCTGGCAGCTCTCTCAGCTTGGATGACTACCTCTTCGAGGATAGCATTCCGGCAGAATTGATCGCAGAGCTATTCCCTGTGGATGAGGCTGTACCGGCATCACGACCGAGGGAGCCTGTGGACGTTGACAGTGACAGGACCGATGAGGAGGACAACGATGCGGGAGATGCTATGCGGGAGAACGACGACGAAGAGCAGTGGGAATTGGCGACCGTTGGAGCTTCCGAGTTTTCGTTTGTCTCTGTTGTTGCTGCGGGTTGAACGGATCTTGTTCACCGCCAGCGCTTAAATGCAATGCAAGGATCCAACTTGGCGCCGCCAGTGCAGGCACCGATTATCGATGAGAAGTTCCATGATGCGAGGGCTTGTTACATAGATCTAGAGACGGTCGAGGATGTTCTAGACTAGACAGTTAGGTAGATACAGCTATCCGTAGAGTGTACACTATGTGCTCCAATAGCATTTTACTCGGACGGATCAACGTCGCATGCTACGAGTACCCGGAGGGCGATACTGTTCTGTCGCTATTCTCGGCCCCAGTGAATGTTCTAGTGCGAGGACTCTGGCGAAGCCTGGGTGAGTGTTTAAACCCTTGTGCTCGGTGCACTCCTCCTAGCGCAATAACAGTAAACATGCAGCCCGGTTATGAGTTCGGCCCAAGTTGACGTCGTATGGTCGCTCCGGAGGGCAATACTCCTGCCTGTGTTCTAGGTAGTGATTGGGGGTGCGGTCTTAACCCTTGTATATATTCGATGCACTCCTCCTAGAGCGATAACAGTAAACATGCAGCCCGGTTATGAGTTCGGCCCAAGTTGACGTCGTATGGTCGCTCCGGAGGGCAATACTCCTGCCTGTGTTCTGCGTAGTGATTCGGGGGTGCGGTCTTAACCCTTGTACATACTCGATGCACTCCTCCTAGAGCGATAACAGTAAACATGCAGCCCGGTTATGAGTTCGGCCCAACTTGACGTCGTATGGCCGCTCCGAAGGGCAATACTGCTGCCTGTGTTCTAGGTCAAGTAGTGATTCGGGGGTGCGATCACTGATGTTTTCTCAGTGCGCGCTTAGCTGGTTTCCCTCGTCGACACGCTTAACAATAGTGACAACGGTGGTTAATGCGCAGCACGATAAGCTGAGAGTTTCATGATCATCCGGACTTTGCGAGGGTTTCCATGACCATCCTTGGAATAAACACGTTTCTCGATAGAATCAATAGAGGATGATACAGGTACATTATGCCATGAAAGCAGGGGATATATGATACTGTCGCGGGTTTTGGGCAAACTAGGAGTTTCAGGCCACCATGCGGTAAGCGAGGGAAAAAGGGGGGCCATGAGAGTCTAGAATCAAAGCGCAGCGGAAGGAAAAGCCAAGACACGCAGCGATCGTCGAAAGAACGTGATGGGGGTTATTAGAGGACCGAGCGCGAGTAGTCCGAAATAGGAAATTTTGGAAGCGAGTATAGGGGGGACAAGCAGCGGCGCGAACGGCGGGAGGCCATAAGCGAGGGAACGACCGACGAAGCCGGGCTCGAGACGACAGGCCGTGTTTAGCTTGAACGAAGAGTCAAGTCACAAAAAGCCCTCACAGCCTCACATCACACGGAGATAAGAAGAGTCAGCTCCGGTAGGGCCGTGCGCCGCCTACCCCGCATTTTCGCCCGGACTGACGTCCAGGTGAATCTCTTAAGAAAAATCCAAGAGGCCCCCCCCCCTACCTCTCATCCCTGCATTCCCTTTCCCCCCTCCCCCCGTACCGCTACTACACACCCTTCAGCACTCAAGAACAACCTTATACTCCTCAACTTAACGATATAAAGACTCAAGACCGAAGTTTAAGAACACGTCCGTTCAGGTGAATCTCTTGGAATAAGCCAGAGGCCCCCCCCCAACCTCTCATCCCTGCATTCCCTTTCCCCCTTCCCGCCGTACCGCTACTACACACCCTTCAGCACTCAAAAACAACTTTCTACTCCTCATCCTAACGATCTAAAGACTCAAGACCAAAGCTCACGCACGCATCTAAGAGCAAGGACACAGTCCTTGTGCCTCCATTGTCGCCACGGCCATCCAATTCGACTAACGCATACAAGACCACCTTTCGCCTCTTCACCCTCACCAGACTCCCCTTCCATCACACATTAATCTCCTTCGACTCTCGCCCACCATGACCCAAAGGACCAATTCCTGCCCATTCCCCAAGACGCCAGTCTCGACCAACGCGCAGACCGCCGACGCGAATGCAGTCTCGCCCTCATCGAACGCCACCTCCGAATCACTACCGACGCAGAGAAGAGCTAACACTTGCCCTGCTGATTGCGCTGGGAGACGCGAAAAGGACGAGGAAAGGGCTTCATATCGTCAAGGTTGGTGTTTGTCTCGCATTGCCTCCGCTTTTGGGAATGATTCGCTGATGTAAGAACTGATTATCAAAGCTTACCCCTATACCACGACACCCCAAGGGTGGGAAGCGGAGTTACCGGACTTGGTTTTCGCCGCAAGCCCCGGCGCTAGCGAGTGGCAAACAAGCCGGACTGCTGATGGTCGTGCCGTATATTCGACCACAGATGGTAGTGCTACCGTCGAGATCCTGAAGATGGACTGGTAATGGCCGTGTGTTGGTCTGAGGCAGTTGCAACTACCTCGTGTTATGTCGTAACCGAAACGACGCCGCATACCCCCTCTTCCCAAAGAGGGATCTCTTCTCTCCATTTGACTCATTCATTGAAAGGATGGACGGTCCTTGACCACTAGACCCTTTCGATCTTCCTTTTGCTTCACATATTCTTCAGAGCCTGGCCAGCTAAAGCGGTTGACAGGTTCTGTTTCACCCAAAGCCAAGCGGGCTGCGGGTGCTTTGTGTTTCCCTATTTCTTTGATCTCATTTTCTGTATCGGTCCTGGATATTGTAGCCTAGCTCTTCTGATGGTGGCTGGAGTCGGGGAGGGTCGGGAGCGGCCGAACCACTCCAGAGACTCATTGACTTGATTTTCCGATGCTTCCTTTCTGTTCTTCTATTCTATATATAGTGTTCACTACGCATTCGAGTCGCCCCATTGAATAGACTGCCTTGCTGTGTGCTATATGTGTATAGCTGATAGAAGAGGCACCAAGGGAGAGACTTTGGCCCAATCTGGCATCGAGCACCACCAACGAGCGAGGAAATCGGAGGTAGCAAGACGAATGATTATGTGGATGCAGGTGTGATGAGAGAAGGCGCGGTTGTCGACAGCATTGAGGGCGTTTCGAGGCAGCTGCCCGAACCCTAAGAGGGCTCACCTTCTTTTGGATACCCCGATGACCGAAGCAAGTGACGTCCCGCCCAAAGACATCGTGAGATTCGATTCCGAGGACGACATGTGAATCATGTCGACGTCTGTATGAGAAAAAAATATGAAAGAAATTCGGGATATGGTTGGAATTGGATTTGTTTGCATGGGCGTGCACGGTGCGGGAAGTGGAGGCGCAACGTGCCGCGTCGACGGGTAAACGAACGTACTTCCGTGAGCGCCCCGGTTACCAAGTCGGACCCTTGGAACACCTCTCGTCAATTCTCTTTCTCTCGCCACCATCCCACTCCTCTCCTCATAACCCTTCTCCTCAAGGGCATCGTTCACTCGAAAGCCTTCGCCCTCTTCTTCATCATAGCACACCGTTAATATTTCCAACTACAGTCTCAGCACTTTTTTCTCATCACCGCAAGCGGCTTTTCAAATGGCTCCAAGGACTCTCGTCCGACCAAGTTCAGCAGCAGCAACAGCAGCAATCCTTCTCGCCAGTTTACCCAGTGTACTTGGCTTCTCGTTCTCCTACTCAGCACCCACCCAGTGTGGCGCACTCACTCTCAATTGGACTGGGGGAACTGCTCCCTTTAGCGTTCTTATTACTCCAGTGCGTTTATTTCTCGGGGGAGGAGAGAGGGAGAGACGCGCGGGGGCGTTGACACGGTCCACATTCGAATTTCTTTTATAACTTTGAACAGGCCTACGACGTTCCGCGCAACATATCCATCCCCGCTGGCGCCTTCACCAATGGCCAGGGAAGTTATACGATCAGCCCGTTCCCCATTGTGTCTCAAAAACAGTTCCTCCTCACCATGAGTGATGGAACTGGGTTCGGCTCGGGTGCGTTCTCCTTCACACTTCACGCTTCTGGGACGCGCGCCATCATTTACTAACGCCAACCCATTCTTCTCGTACGTAGGTGGAACATCCGATCTTCTGACAGTGGCGGATCCAGTCGGGGGAGCGACCTGCGATACCACCGTACCCTCCGTTGCGTTCGACTTTCAGTTGAACACAGCCTTGCAGCAATGTCGTCCATACGCTATCAGCAACTTCAATCTAGCGACACAGCCTGTCACCATTTACGGTATGTCTCATTCCTTCTCTCCCGTCGTTGAATATATTCTATCTTTATCGTCTGTGTGGAGTCTGACATCTTTGCCTGCGTCATCGACGGGTTGTTCAGGCCTTATCCCGTTGGGGTCATCATTCGTCCTCAACCCCCCCGCGGGTTCAACATCTTACTCCTGGACAGCGAACGCCAAATCTGGGACGCGCATCGTTTTAACCATTACCGATGGCCAAGGAAGGAGCGGGGGGTCGTCCGATCTGCTCATCGTTGGCGCTTCGGATGATAGTTCGTGCATCAACGCCAACTCCCCCGCGTCGACCATCACCTCTCAACCCTCATCTGCCGCTGCAAGCGCTTCGAAGACCCACGCCGCCTCCCGTTCTGGCTCATCGGCGACCACTTCAGCTACTGCAGCTCCTGATAACAGTGGGAAGAGTAGCAAGGGGGGCATCATCGCCGGTGCGATCATCGGCGTGGTTGTGGTAAGTCTACCCCGTTCCCCTACGGCATTCGTAATCTGACTCTCCGAACCTTCCCCCCCAGCTCGTCCTCCTTATTGGATCGTTAATATGGTTCCTGATGAGGCGACACCGAAAGAAAACGGACTCTCCACACGTGTCCACGCAATTCCGTAAACGGCGTTCGCTCATGCCCATCGACTCGATACCCAACGAACCGAGTACGACCCACGAGACTGGTAGACACTACGAAGCGGAGCCATACGTTTTACCAGCGAGCACGATCGCGACTTCGACACAGGCACCTTCAGAAGGCGGTTATTATCCTCCAGGGTGGGTTGAGCGCGCATTCCTCAGGACGTAGATACTGACAGCAGGCTTTTACCCTTGATCGTAGTCGACCCGAATCCGAAAGCGCAGATGGCAACCGTTATGTGCCTGCCGGTGCGGCCAGTTCATCCCATACCTCCAAGTACTCGGAAGCATTCTCCGGTCGCGGTGGACCGCCCAATACCCCTGCTCGATTCGTCCTGCATACAGACGCTGGAGAAATCCCGGAAGCCGAGGAGGAAGTCGTCGAACTACCGCCTCAATATACCAGTCTTACTGCAGCGACTGTCAATCGGGCGCCAACGTACCGAGAACGGGGTGGACAAAATTCCTCAACGAGCGGGAACCCTCCTCTCGAACACGGTCAACAGCAGCAGCCGCCGCGAGGTGGATATCCGACGGGTCCGTCCTCTTGAGATGTGACTTAGACTCGCAGGGCGCTCACTGTTCTTTCCTTCCCGTTCATTGTCCATATTACCCTTTTTTTTATCATTCATCTTCTTTTTTTATTGTCGTAACAACTAGCAGCGGAAGAAAGTCATCCTTTACTTCCACTGTCTCGCAATGATGCCACTCCTTGATTTTTGTTATTTGTGTTATTTTGAACCCTCGGTGCTGCGCGAACGCTCTCGTCGCTGCGTCGACCGTTTTTTCTTTTTTTCCCGAGCTGTCTCTACACTTTCCCCTATTGTGGGACGCCCAGCATTTTTGTGGACCATGTGTAGCTTTTCAACCCTCACTCTTTATTCTTCAGAATTTTTGGCTACTTTTTTCCCCCCGTCTTTACTCGCTGTACTCCGTCAAATCGATATCAAATGGGCTGCGTTCTGCTCTGCAATACCGCGAGATCAAGGCTTTTCGCCTGGAATGATTTGGGATTATTATAAATGCACCCAATCCTGTTTACTGAGATTGCTGAGGGTAGCAGGGCGAGAGGGATGGAACAACAGAGCGATGAGCAAACATGTTAGCTTTCAGTTCAGCCAACAATTCAATACGCATTCACCGCTTTATTGCGGCTGACATTCAAAGTCAAGGTGTACGCGGTGAACAGCAAAACCTTCTTAACTCTCTACCACTAAGGCCATCCATTCACGAATGTCAACGCCAGCTTCTTCAAAACCGGGATCCCAAGAGCCCGGATCACCCACTGGGCTCAATGCACCCAGCACCTTGGCCGATGTCCCTCCAGCACCTTCTGGAACCACTGCGGGCGAACAAAACATGACGGCCGTCCAAATCCTAAGAAACCGTGGCATGCACGATGCTGCCGACGTGCTTGAACAAGCCTTGCGGTCCGGGAATGCAGGCACGGACCCAGTGGTCGTCGTGAACGATCCCGGATCGCCCGAGGAAGGAGAGGGAGCGGGTGGAAAAGATGCCAAAGACGCGATGGCGGAAGATTCAACAAAACCGTTGGCGAAACGACGAGCTTCTGCGAGGATAGCGAAGCAAAGTCAGAACGCGACGATGAGCGTGCAAGAGATGGCGACGAAGAGTGCACCAAAGGGAGTTGCGGCGGCGGCGGCTGCTCAAGCTGCTGCAAGTTCGTCTGCTGCTGGTCCATCTACAAGTTCTACGACGACGACGACGGGGAAGAAAGGTGGGCGCGGCAAGTCGCCTGCTACAAGGTCGCCTGTCACCACTACGAGTAAGGCTGGGGCGAAGCAAGCCGACGCAGCTGGTAGCACCACTGCAGAACCATCCGGAGAGGCTGGCAGTGATCTGTCTTGGGTGAACGATGCCATCGGTGTCTTGACGGCGTTCGTCAACACTTCAGTCAAACAGCCAGCGGCAGGCGCTCCTCCAACACCGGACGAAGCTGCTCCGCAGATGTCGCCAGAACTGCTCGCTGCGCTCAGTCGAGCTGGTATGACGATCGAGGAAGCGTTGGCAAGAGACCCGACGGATAAGCAGAGAGGGTACAGAGAGTTGGAAGAGTGGGTTGATGGGGCACTTGACATGTACAGGGCAAGGGATAAAGAAAACGAAAGTCTGCATTGACGATGCTGACGTCGATTTTTCTTTTTCCCTTATAGCCGGAGTTCCGACCCATCTTGTTCCCGATGTTCTTGTACTTCTACCTGGAACTCGTTCAGCAAGCTCATGCCGAAGCAGCTCAACATTTCTTCGAAACTTACTCCCCTCCACTCATGTCTTCGCATGCTGCAGTCCTCAATCACTTGAAATCGATCAAGCTCCCGCACATTCTGGCTCAGGATGAACACGCTCAGCGATACTTGGAGGAGAAATACGTCATTCGGATGAGCAGGTCTGCGTTCGGTCTGCTTCTTGGCTGGTTGATGGAGGGATCTGGAGGAGAGGCGATGGGAGCGGGTGAAGGTTTCGGTGGCGAAAAGAACAAGCGGGGGAGAGCTACTATTCGACGGATATTGAATGACAGGATTGTCGTAGATGGTAAAGTTATATTCGTCGCCATTATCAGGCGGTAGAAAACTGATCGCTGGTCTCTTTTTGAAAGTTACGACTGCCAGCAGTACCGAAGTCCCGTCTAATACCTGGACCGAAAACACTGGATTAATATCTGCGCTCATTCCCTCGGAGAGGGAGAAGGCCGCCGCCTTGCCGTCTCCAGTAGTCTTCAACAAAGAAAGAGGGCCGCTGAAACTTGGCCCGGCCCCCCTCCCAGATGGTCTTGCAGATGAAGCAACCCGATTATTGAAAGAGGAGGGGGATGCTGACGTCCTTATGGGCGACGGGACAACGGCGAAGCAGCGGAGGTTAGGAGCCTTGTCCAACGACCCACCTCTCGTCAGCCCCGAACTCTCTGAGCTTCCTCCTCGACCGGTCTTGTTCAAGCAAATAGAGGTCAAGAAAGAAGTGGAGAGGCTACGAGACGCTCGGAAGCGTATTCGGCTGGAACCTGGACCATTGACTGCGTCTGATGCTGAGCTTGGATTGGACCGAGCAGCTCTGTTTGCAAAGTCGGGCGCGTTACCGAGTGTCTGTGCTTATACATTCCACGATGCTGGTGATGGGTACGTGGCTTGCGCGCTCTCTACGTCAGCAACGTGAGGTTGATTCTCTTTGTAGGCCATGTTCTTCGATCTTCTCGCAGGATTCCTCCCTCATGGCAGCTGGGTTCAACGAGAGTTACGTGCGCATATGGAGTCTGAAAGGAGACAAATTGAGAGGGATGCGAAGTGACTTTAATCCATCGTCAATCAAAGATGGTGGGTGCTCGTCAAATCTCGCTCAAGGAATATACCTCTGAACCCCCACTTAGCTTCGTCGATGAAGAAGCTTCGGGAGAAACATGGCTCAACCACGCGAAAACTCATCGGTCACAGTGGTCCTGTTTACGGACTTTCGTTTGACCCTATATCCGGCTCTGCTGGCTCTCCGAAATACCTACTGTCTTGCTCTTCCGATGCTACGACCCGGCTTTGGTCCCTAGAGACCATGTCAAACGTGGTCGTGTACCGAGGACATCAGACCCCCATTTGGGATGTCGAGTGGAGCCCGCTAGGCATCTATTTCGCCACAGCTTCGCGAGATCGAACGGCTCGACTCTGGTCAACTGATCGGGTTGCCCCGCTTAGGATGTTTGCGGGACACATGAGCGATGTCGACGTGAGTCCGTTCAGGTCTTCGTACGAAAGATTTGTTTACTGAACACTGTCCTTTTGCAGTGCGTTCGATTCCACCCTAACTCGCTTTACCTCGCTACGGGTTCGAGCGACACGACATGTCGACTTTGGGATGTCCAGCGCGGAGCTTGCGTACGTGTTTTCATGGGACACAAGGGCGCCGTCACTTCGATGGCTATGAGTCCCGACGGCAAGTACCTTGCAAGTGCTTGTAAGTCCTTCGATTCGAGCTCCTTCTGCCTGCCCAACTGTCCTATACTCATGCCCGTCGCACATAGCTACCGATCAATCCATCATTCTGTGGGACCTCGCTGGAGGTCGTCAAGTGAAAACCATGACTGGCCATACTTCTCTTATCAACTCGTTATCGTTCAGCGCATGCTCATCGATGCTTGTCAGCGGGTCCTGCGACTGGACGGTTCGATGTTGGGATGTAAAAGGTCCCGGTGGCTCGAGATCCAAGAAAGACGGCAAGGATCAGATTGAGGTGGATGGCTTTGGTCTAGCATCTCGGAGTAATATCAATGGTGTCCGGGAGGAAGGGAAGCTACCCGAAGGTGGCGTTGACGACGAGAAGGTTTCCAACGAGAGGTGAGCGTCGGTGATGCTCGTGGTACTAGGCGGTCATAAACTAACACCTTCAATCAGCGTCGACCTCATTGCTACTTTCCCGACCAAGCGGACGCCAATCCTCAACGTTCAATTCACTCCGAGGAACCTATGTCTCGTGTCTGGTACCTACATTCCTCCACCAGAACAGCCATCGACGACTGGTCCTTGATAAAAGGCTCTAGACTAGACCCGAGTCCTGCTTTCGCATACATCAACCATCCTCGCTATCCTATGTATTACTGCATTATCTTGCATGTATTTGAGATCGGTGTGGTATCCCTCTATGACATTTCGATGTCGCTGTCGTCCTCGTCTACCCAATCGCCCTCCTCGCCTTCCTGTACCTCCTCTCCTTCGTCATCAGGTGTAGTGGCGTGGAATCCTTGTGATTCCAACTCGCCGATAAGTTCTTTAACGTGTTCCAGAATCTGTTCATCTGGGTGTTCAGACGAAACGTGTAGCTGGCGGTGAACCCGACGTTAGATTCCGGTGCATGGGCGCTGACTCCTTACCATCGCTCACCTCTTTACACTGCTCTAATGCAATTCGCGCATCTCGTTTCATGTCTTGCCATGTCAGCTCTCCCACATCCTCGATCGACTGTCCCTCTTTGAGCGCATCGCCTATGAGGAAGAAACACCATCCTTGTAAATACCAGGCTTCGACCTCTTGCTCGTCTGAAGCGAGGACGCCGTTTAAGATGGTCAACGCCTGGCTGTACATTGAGAGCTCCAACATGAGCCGAGTCAGGGAGAGTCGACCGGATATTGGGGGGAGAGCGGCATCGTCGGTTTCCAAGTCCTTCCAGAGAGCCCAGGATCGCTGGACGAGGTCCCGCGCTTCGTCTGGACGCTGTTGGGAGATGCGGACTGAGGCGAGGGAGGACAGGGCTTCTGGGTTTTCGGGGTCAAGTTCGAAGGCGAGTTTGAGGAGGGATTCGCATTCTGTTTCGGCCTGGGGTTCAAAGCTAAAGGGGGTGGAAAGGGAGAGCGGCTCTGAGTTTGGAGTGCTGCAAGGACCCACGCAAAGTGTCGACTCACCACAAATCCGACATCCATATTTCCACCATTGCGATTATGGTCCGCACTGCTGTTTTCTTGGTGTGCTCTTCCATTTCAGGGCCTTTAAACTCATGGGAGGCTGGCGTCTTGCCCTTGAGCTGACTGGACATGAGATTCAGGGCGTTCCGGTAAAGCTCGAGTGCTTTGTTAGGATCATCGTCTGTCAGCTGGGCAAGATACAGGTAGGCTGAAGCTGATGGCGGTGTTGGTGCTGTTGGTGAAGGTGGTATCAACGTCGAGAAAACCTGGGCAGGAGGAGTCAGTAAGGCGTCTGATTTGATGCAGACAAGGCTTGCCGCTTTCGCTGCCTCGACGTTCTCGTTCTCCAGTTCAACGAGGCCCAGCATCTCCCTCGCTTCCACATGGGTTGGATCTCGCTCCAAGATCCTTTTGACGAATTTATACGCTAGCTCGTAATTGCATTGTGCGAGGAGGATTTGAGTCTTTTCGACGAGGGATTCGATTGAAGGTTGGGGGAGGACCGTTGGATTGGTCGACACTACAGTTGATTTTAGTGCTCTTTGGGCTTTTTTGGTTCTTGTACGTCCCATTTCCTTTCGGGCTTAATTATGATCTGCCGAGTTAATCTAAGCGAATGTGTTCGTTGGGAAATGCTGACAGGGGCTGAAATTGGTAAAAATTAGTCGCGTCTGCAGTGCGGCTGATATATCTCACGCGGTCACTGCGGCCAGGCCGCCGCCTTGATCTTGTAATCCCAACCATCTTCATCTCTCACCACACCACCTTGTTCTTTCTGATACCCCTCAACGATGTTCTCCTCTTTCTTCTCGTGAGTACAGAGTCGTTTTGGCATATGCTTACTCGTCTGATCATCGCGTTTTCAGCGCGATTGATCCCAATGCGCCTAATCTTCACCCTGTCACGGATCGCGTTACCGCTGCCGACCTCTTTGGAGAGCTAACTCCTGATGACAATGACTGGGTCTGCCCCGGAGGCTTCGCTGTGGAGACTCATGTGTGGTATAATCGATTGGAAGACGGCAGTTTCCTCATGTGTCAGGTCATTCATTCATCAATCGGGTAAGTGCCGCCCCCTCATTTTACATCATTGGTTCATCGCTTCTCCCCACTGCGGACCCCCTTTTTGCCTGACGCCACTCTCTTTTCGACCCGTAGACTATGGTATCCTACGGTGCAGTTCACCTTCAGGTTGTTCAACCCAGCGACCAAGGCGCACATCTGGCGATCAGCCAATGTGTCCGGATTCGTCTCCCCTGCTCCCGGCACGGACGACAAGAGGACGGGCAAATCCGATAAATTCACCGTGCTTTTCAAACCCGCCACAGCTGGTACAGAGGAAACGTATAGCATTACTTCTAACCCGGCCGATGATGTCCAGGTCTCATTGGATGTATCTCGCGTCGCGAGCGTGCCGGGCTTCAAGCTCGGAAAGGGCCCCAAGGGTGGCAACACTTACTTTGGCGCGGACGCTGAAAACCCCGATGGCTACGTCTGGCACAGGTTCTGGCCCTCGACGACTTGCAAGGGAACCATCGTCGTTAACGGCAAAGCCGTCCCTGCCAATGGAACAGGGATGTTTGTGCACGCGATTCAAGGCATGAGGCCCAACCTCGTCGCCTCTCGATGGAACTTCGCCCTCTTTGAGGGCGACGACGGGAAAACTTCTGCGACGATGATGGAATTTACGAGCACGCCTGGGTATGGAAAGAAGGGTGATGGATCGGGTGGAGCGGCCATCAACGTCGGATGCGTTGTGAAGGATGGGCAGTTGGCCGTTGTGACTGGGGAGACCATCTGGCCTGGAGAGTTGGCTGATGATGGAGTTCCTGTCCAGTCTAGGGCGAAGCATCATGATACCAAGGTGGACGAAGATACGGGATACAACGCCCCAACCCGCCTTTCGTACCACTGGAAAGGTCCTTCGCTCCTTGGAGACGCACCCGGCACGCTCGCAGCTTCTGTGGACCTTCCGGTTGGGGACCCACAAGCATACTCTGGTCTGATCGAAAAGGTGGACGTTCTAGGAGAAATCCCCCAGGTCATTAAGGCGGTCATTGCGTACGCAGGCACGAAGCCATACATCTACTGTGTGAGTGCATGCTTGCGTTACCATTGAAGGCAAGAACGGGTACCTAAATTAAATTTATTGCTGCAGTGGATGAATCCTGCTACCCTGAACATCACTCTTCCAGACGGCAAGACGGAGGAAGTCAAGGGCGCGCTTATCCACGAGGCTACGTTCATCTCTTAAGCGCGTATTGCATGATCTTCCTGTACCTCCTCTCCTTCATCGTCAGGTGTAGTGGCGTGAAACCCTTGTGCCTCCAACTCCCCAATAACTTGAAGTTATTTAACGTGCTTGAGAATCTGTTCACCGGGGTGTTCAGACGATACGTGTCGCTGGCGGTGAACCCGACGTCAGATTCCGGTGCGTGGGCGCTGACCTCATATGACCGCTCACGTCTTTACACTGCTCTAATGCAATTCCCGCATCCCGTTTCATGCCTTTCCATCTCAACTCGCCCACATCCTCGATCGACTGTCCTTACTTGAGCGCATCGCTCACGAGGAAGAAGCACCATCCTTGTAAATACCAGGCTTCGACCTCGTGCTCGTCTGAAGCGATGACGCCGTGCAAAATGGTCAGCGCCTGGTTGTACATCGAGAGCTCCAACATGAACCGAGTCAATAAGGGCCGAACGGCATCGTCGGTTTGCATGTCCTTCCAGTGAGCAGATCGCTGGACGAGGTCCCGCGCTTCATCTGGACGCTGTTGGGAGATGTGAACGGAGGTGAGGGATGATAGGGCTTCTGGGTTTTCGGGGTCAAGTTCGAAGGCGAGTTTGAGGAGAGATTCGTACTCTGCTTCGGCGTGGGGCTCAAAGCTGAAAGGGGTGGAAAGAGAGAGCGGTTTGGAGTTCTGCAAGGACTCGCGCAAAGCGATCGACTCACCACAATCCGACATCTATATTTCCACCATGGCGATGGTGGTACGCACTGCAGTCTTTTTGGTATGTCCTTCCGTTTCAGGACCTTTAAACTCCTGGGAGGCTGGCGCCTTGCCCTTGAGCTGACTGGACATAAGATTCAGGGTGTTCAGGTAAAGCTCGAGTGCCTTGTTAGGATCATCGTCTGTTAGCTGGGTGACATATAGGTACGCTGAAGGACAGGACTTGCCGCTTTCGCTGCCTCGACGTTCTCGTTCTCCAACTCAACTCGACCCAGCGTCTCCCTCGTTTCCACGTGTGTTGGACTAGGCCCCAAGATCCTTTTGATGAATTTATGGCTAGCTCTTAATTGCATTGTGTGAGAAGGAATTGAGTTTTTTTGACGAGGGATTCGATGGAAGGTTGAGGGAGGACGGTGGGAGTGGTCGACACCGCGGTTGATTTCAATGCTCTTTGGGCTTTTTTGGTTCTTGTGCGTCTCATTCCTTTCAGGCTTAATTATGATATGCGCGGAGTTAATCTAAGCGAATGTGTTCGTCGGGAAATGCTGACAGGGGCTGTGATTGGTAAAGATCCTCGGCCTGCGGCTGATATTTCACGCGGTCAGGCCCGGCCCGCCTTCGATCTTGTAATCCCAACCATCTCTCATCCCACATCACCGTCTTGTTCTTTCTGATACCCTTCAACGATGTTCTCCTCTTTCTTCTCGTGAGTACAGAGTCGTTTTGGCAGATGCTTACTCGTCTAATCATCGCGTTTTCAGCGCGAGTGATCCTAATGCGACCAACCTTCACCCTGTCACGAATGGCGTGACCCCTGACAACCTTTTTGGAGAGTTAGCTGCCGATGACAATGACTGGGTCTGCCCTGGAGGCTTTGCGGCGGAGACTCATGTCTGGTATAATCGACTGGAGGACGGCAGTTTCCTCATGTGTCAGGTCATTCATTCATCAGTCGGGTAAGTGCCGCCATCGCTTCTCCCCACTGCGGCACTGCGGACCCCCTTTCTTACCTCTCTTTTCGCCCCACAGACTATGGTATCCTACGGTGCAGTTCACTTTCAGGTTGTTCAACCCAGCGACCAAGATGCACATCTGGCGATCGGCCAATGTATCCGGATTTGTCTCCCCCGCTCCTGGCACGGACGACAAGAGGACGGGCAAATCCGACAAATTCACCGTGCTTTTCAAACCCGCCGCAGCTGGTACAGGGGAAACGTATAGCATCACTTCTAACCCGGCCGATGATGTTCAGGTCTCGTTGGATGTAACTCGCGTCGCGAGTGTACCGGGCTTCAAGCTCGGGAAAGGACCCAAGGGTGGTAACACTTACTTTGGCGCGGATGTTGAAAACCCCGATGGCTATGTCTGGCACAAGTTCTGGCCCTCGACGACTTGCAAGGGAACCATCGTTGTTAACGGCAAAGCCATCCCTGCCAATGGAACAGGAATGTTCGTGCACGCGATTCAAGGCATGAGGGCCAACCTCGTCGCCTCTCGATGGAACTTTGCCCTTTTTGTGGGCGACGACGGGAAGACTTCTGCGACGATGATGGAGTTTACGAACACGCTTGGGTATGGAAAGAAGGGTGATGGATCGGGTGGAGCGGTCATCAATGTCGGATGCGTTGTGAAGGATGGGCAGTTGGCGGTTGTTACTGGGGAGACCATCTGGCCTGGAGAGTTGGCCGATGATGGAGTTCCGGTCCAGTCTAGGGCGAAGCATCATGATACCAAGATGGACGAAGACACGGGATACAACGCCCCAACCCGGCTTTCGTACCATTGGAAAGGTCCTTCGCTCCTTGGGGACGCACCTGGCACACTCGCAGCTTCCGTGGACCTCCCGGTTGGGGATCCCCAAGCATACTCTGGCCTGATCGAAAAGGTGGATTTCCTAGCAGAAGTCCCCCAGGTCATTAAGGCGATCATTGCGTACGCAGCTGGCACGAAGCCTTACATCTACTGTGTGAGTGAACGCTTGTGTGGCCATTGGAGGAAAGAACGGGTACCTAAATTAAGTTTATTGTTCCAGTGGATGAACCCTGGTACCCTGAACATCACTCTTCCAGATGGCAAGACGGAGGAAGTCAAGGGCGTGGTTATCAACGAGGCTACGTTCATCTCTTGAGCGCGAATTGCATGATCTTCCTGTACCTCCTCCCCTTCATCGTCAGGTGTAGTGGCGTGGAACACTTGTGCCTCCAACTCCCCAATAACTTGAAGTTCTTTAATGTGCTCGAGAATCTGTTCAGATGAATACCCTTCGATTCTCTTTATAAGGGGGACATAAGCCTTCGGTATATTTCTAATATTTTGTACCACCTATGCACATATAATAGGTATCTAAGGTAACGGCTGTTTTGCTGATGGACGTTCTCGTTCTCCAACTCAGCGAGACCCAACATCTCCCTCGCTTCGACGTGTGTTGAATCTCGCTCCAAGATCCTCTATGCGCTAGCTCGTGATTGCATTGTGCTAGAAGGATTTGAGTCTTTTCGACGAGGGACTCGATTGAAGGTTGAGGGAGGACCGTTGGAGCGGTCGACACTACGGTTGATTTTAATGCCCTTTGGGCCTTTTTGGTTCTCGTACGTCCCATTCCTTTCGGGCTTAATTATGATCTGCCGAGCTAAGCGAATGTGTTCGCGGCGAAAGGCTGAAATTGGTAATTATTACTCCTCGGGCCTCGCGTCTGTGGCTGAGATTTCACGCGGTCAGGCCTTGATCTTGTAATCCCAACCATCACTCATCTCATCTCTCCTCCCTCACACCACCATCTTGTTCTTTCTGATACCCTTCAACGATGTTCTCCTCCTTCTTCTCGTGAGCACAGAGTCGTTTGCTAGATGCTCACTCGTCTGATCATCGCGTTTTCAGCGCGAGCGACCCCAATGCGGCCAACATTCACCCTGTTACGAATGGCGTTACCCCTGCTGACCTCTTTGGAGAGCTAACTCCCGAAGACAATAACTGGGTCTGTCCTGGAGGCTTTGCGACGGAGACTCACGTCTGGTATCATCGATTGGAGGACGGTAGTTTCCTCATGTGTCAGGTCATCCACTCGTCCGTCGGGTAAGTGCCGCTCCCCTCATTTGACATCATTGGTTCATTACCGGACCCCCTTTTTTGCCTGACGCCACTCTCTTTTCGACCCACAGGCTATGGTATCCTACGGTGCAGTTCACCTTCAGGTTGTTCAACCCAGCGACCAAGGAGCATATCTGGCGATCAGCCAATGTGTCTGGATTCGTCTCCCCCGCTCCCGGCACGGACGACAAGAGGACGGGCAAATCCGACAAATTCACCGTGCTTTTCAAACCCGCCACAGCTGGTACAGAGGAAACGTATAGCATCACTTCTAACCCGGCCGATGATGTCCAGATCTCGTTGGATGTATCTCGTGTCGCGAGCGTGCCCGGCTTCAAGCTCGGCAAGGGCCCCAAGGGCGGTAACACTTACTTTGGCGCGAACCTCGAAAGCCCCGAGGGCTACGTCTGGCACAAGTTCTGGCCCTCGACGACTTGCAAGGGAACCATCGTCGTTAGCGGCAAAGCCATCTCTGCCAATGGAACAGGGATGTTCGTGCACGCGATTCAAGGCATGAGGCCCAACCTTGTCGCCTCTCGATGGAACTTTGCCCGCTTTGAGGGCGAGGGCGGGAAGACTTCTGCGACGATGATGGAGTTTACCAGCACGCCTGGATATGGAAAGAAGGGTGATGGATCGGGTGGAGTGGTCGTCAACGTCGGATGCGTTGTGAAGGACGGGCAGTTGGCGGTCGTTACTGGAGAGACCATCTGGCCTGGAGAATTGGCTGATGATGGAGTTCCCGTTCAGTCTAGGGCGAAGCATTATGATACCAAGAAGGACAAGGACACGGGATACAATGCCCCAACACGTCTTTCGTACCACTGGAAAGGTCCTTCGCTCCTTGGGGACGCACCTGGCACGCTCGCGGCTTCCTTGGACCTCCCCGTTGGGGACCCCCAAGCCTACTCTGGTCTGATCGGAAAGGTGGATGTTCTAGCAGAAATCCCCAAGGTCGTTAAGGCGGTCATTGCGTACGCAGCTGGCACGAAGCCATACATCTACACCGTGAGTGAATGCTTGCATTGCCATTGGAGGAAAGCACGATAGCTAAATTAAAATTATCGTGCAGTTCTTGAACCCTTCCACCCTGAACATCACTCTTCCGGACGGCACGACGGAGGAAGTCAAGGGCGTGGTTTTCAACGAGGCTACGTTCATCTCTTGAGCGCGTATTGCATGACGATGAATGTTAATGTGTACTATACGATAACTGGAACTAATTGGTGCATTTGGAGTGTTGCGGATCGCCTAGAATCGGAGGAAGCGCGTTTGGAACGGGATGAGTGTGCCGTAGACACGCGTCTTTCGGCGGGCGGGGCGAGGGACGCGAGACTCGTAGCTTATGTGTGTGATCTCTTTCTGGACTGACTCCTGAATTTTCCTTCTCCTCCTACATTCCCCACTCTCTCCTCTGCTGTCGACTCCCCTCTCAGTCTCTCTTTAAATCTCTCCTCCATCGCCTGACATGTCATAATGGCCATGCCTTGGGCTTCAATGTTCTTTGCGCGCGTGAGCTTTCACCGAAGACCGCTCGTATTCGCAACTCTCGCAATACACGACCTGTTTCACAAGAGTTTCCGCCTAAACCAACAATTCTCTCGATACGGCAGCTCTGCACATCAGCATCAGTATAAGCATCAATATTATCACGGCCGACGTGGTTTCTGTCGCGGCGGACAGCACTGGGCTTGCGAACGCAACTATCATTCATCCCCCCGCTTGTACAATCACCAGTGGCACATTTACCGCCCCTCACTCAGACTTCAACTCGCCGGCGTTACCTCAGGATACATCCAAGGTCGCTGCAGCTTTAAGCGTCTCTTCCATTGCTCTCCTTGTTTGGAGTCACCGCCCATCGTAGCAGCTCTTGTGGCAATGCTCAAGGTATGTCCCGATGCATCCCCGGGGATGACGTCCGAATTCCAAACCTTCGACTTCGGTTCTATGTGCTAAAACGGGCATCTTCTCCCCTCGTCCCCCCTGCCCCTCCCTTTCTTAGTCTTCGTCGACGCTGGGAATCGTCCAGACGATTGGCAGGTTCATGTTGTCGTTGTTCCCGGTGATGTGGGTCAAGACTCGCGTGCTGGGCTTCATGTCCAGGCTCATCGACGTCGAGAAACACCCACAACTCGCGGCCAAGCAAGCCGTCTACGCACTAAGATCTCAGCGACTGCAATACTTCACGTTGTAAGTGTTTCACCGATGGCCGTCAAATTCCGATCGTGCTTTTGGCTCATCGCCGTTGAATATATATGCCAGCGCCTTGATTGCCATTCCGTTTGGCTTGATTGGCCTCACAGCGTTAGCCTCGAGCGAGCGCACACCCCTGACTGGAAGGCAAGTACCTCTTATCGGTCGTCCCATTTTCCTCGCTCCGATTTACTCATGCATCGAACCCTTTTAGATGGCGCGTTATTCTGCTGTCTCCCGCTGAAGAAGAGGCAATATCGGCTGATCTCCAAGGCCAGAAGTGGTACGACACCGTCCGAGACATCCTCGCACAGTCGTCCGGAACGGGACAAGCCCCTCCCATTCTGGCCCAAGGAGATTGGAGATGGGCTTGGGTCGATCAGACGCTCCGTCGTCTTGAGCGAGCCGTTCTCATCCTTCACAACATTGAAGGCTATCGAGATGCCTACGAACACCACCTGACAAGCCAAGAAGGCGATCAGGTGCTGTATCCGCCCCCTCCCAAATACCCTCTCCTTCCTCGAGGACGTGCCTCCAGCCTTTTGCATGAAATGCCTGTCCATAGTGATCTAGACCATGAAAAAGGATCAGGAGCCGCGGCCCACCACTCGCACCACATCGCCCCGCATACCTTGCTCGGTCCACCCTATTCTCTGCTTGTCGTCAACAAAGACGAATCCAACGCCTTCAGCTATGGGTTTGGACCAGGAGGAGCTGGAGGCGTAGTCGTATACACCGGCTTCCTGGATGACATTCTCGATCGCAACACACCCGCTCCACAAGTGAGCCAACCACCGCCTCCGCCGCCTCCTAAATCACTGTGGTCAAGCGTCTTTGGCGGCGCATCCCCACCGGCACCCTCCCCTCCACCGCTTTCCCCAGCCGGACCAACACCAGAACAAACCTCTAAACTCGCCACACTCCTCGCGCACGAACTGAGCCATCTCGTGCTTTCCCACCACATCGAAACGCTCTCCAAGGGAACCATTTTGTTCCCGAGCATCATATCCATTGCTGTTGATACCATTCGTTCGCTTTTATACCCTCTCACGTTTGTGGTTGGTCCGTTCTTTGGGGATGCGCTGGATCGTACCCTCCGAATGGGGTTGGATGATCTGGCGAAAGCTGGAGAATCGTGTACGAATACCAGTCTAGAGATCGAAGCGGATATTATTAGTGCAAGGTAAAGGGCGTTGGTCTTTCGCGAGGAAGGTTGCATTAACACTGACGCGAACTCTGGCCCTTTCTAGGATACTCGCTTTGGCGGGATTCGACCCTAGAGTTGCTATAGAGTTCTGGGAGGAGAGGATGGATGATTCCCCTCCTCCTCGGAAAGGCAAAAGTGCCAGACCCAAGGGCAACGAAGCCCATCCGGTCGGCAAAGAACGTATCCAGGCTCTGAAGAACGAGCTGGAGTTATGGGAGGTCGAGCGTGCTCGCACCCTGAAGAAATTAGGGCAGAAGCAAGATACCCTTGCGACTGCTTGAAAGTTGGCGACAATAATGACGGACTCTTTGGTGTACAGTTACGTTTTCTTTTTCTCGAGTCTCTTTCCGAATTCCTTTTATCTCTCTCTCGCTCGCTCGATGTTCGAGCGCCACACATTCCTTCAAAGTCTCCTTTATTATCGGTCTCGTTTTCCTCGTCTTCCGTCTGCTCTGGTTCCGTCTTCTCATTTTCAATCTCTCTCTCGCCTGCTCTGCTACTGCTTTGAGAAACAAAAGTGTCTCATTATAGATTACCGGTAGCCTCTACTAGTTTACATCCATTGTACCATAATACTCTCGATGGGTTTGTATCTCTTTTCCTCTATCCGCTGTCGTCGTGCTTGAGATTGTCTCTGAATGCATCGTCGTTATATCGAGGTCGTGTGTTGCTTGGGAGTGGTTGATGATTGAGGAGCGTCGTCCTCGTCTGTGACTTCTAAGCTTAGGCGAGAGATTTCGGAGAAGGCTGCTTTGAGCTTTTCGAGGTCGACGTCGAGGGAGTCGGCTCGTTGTTTCATCTTAAAAGGGCAAAAAGTCAGCAAACGCAAAACCTGCTAACCTGAATGGCGACGTACAGCACGGATAGTATCGCTTGCAGCAATAAGCTCGTGATGGTGGTTGTATACGAGAGCTTGACGATCGCTCTCGAGATTTCTGATCTCTGCGGGCGAGAGTAGGGACGGACGTCAGCCAACCGTCCGTCTTTTGGCTGGAGAACCTTCAATCCCACCAGATACGAGTTCGTTCTCCCGTTTTAAAAGACCGGAAAGCGTGGATACCGTGATCAGCTGCTCATAGTAGGCTTTAGCATCAAAGGCAGTGGAGTCTGTAAAGGGTACACGTTAGCTACGGCCATTGACGCCGCTAAGCTCCAGTGGCACTCACCGACATCCATCGGGTCTGCTGGGTTTCCAGTGGGCGTGGGTGTGGTAAGCCCAAGCCCATAATGCTTCCTCAATAGATCTCTCGCCCGTCCTTTCGGTGTTGGTGGGACAGGGCTCCCTGGAATCGGACTGGGAAGCCCCAAGACAGACGGATTGGGAGAGAGTCGGTCACGGCCGGGTGAGGCCGTTGGAGTCCCTGGCGATACGACTCGTATCGGCGACGGTGCTAACGACCGCGGACGTGCTATTGGCGTCTTCCCTGGTGATGTCGGGTCTGTGGAAGACATGGGGGCTAAGAGGGGGACAATGTGGGCTCACGGCGTTCGGGCTGTACCTCGGAGTTTATTTTTGCGTAAGGTTCCACCACTCCCTCCTGAATCGAAATAAGACGCGCGCCACGATGGCAGATCAGTCGCTCAGCAGCCCAAGAAAAGCCGCCTATGCGGTTGCAGCTTTGTTCTCGGTGCTTATGGTGATGCATATGCTACGGGGTTCGGAAGCTTCCACTGGTGGCGGTCAGGTGCCATTACCGGGCAAAGGAGGGGAACCAACTTTCCAGAGGACCATCGTGGCAGTTGGGGATCTACACGGGGACTACCCAAACATGATGACGGTGCTCAAGATGGCGAAAGTAGTATCTGAGAATGGGACTTGGACCGGCGACGTGGATTATCTCGTTCAGACTGGGGATATCGTGGACAGGTCAGCACAGCACTCCCCTTCAGTGCATGAACAGAGCGCTAACCCAGATACCCATTTGCATAGAGGAGATGATACGTTGAAGATGTATCGCTACCTTGAAAAGCTGCGAGTGGAAGCGCAGCAAGCTGGCGGCGACATTCGGAGCCACTTTGGGAACCATGAAGTTATGAATTTGATAGGTGCGTTTGGTAAATCAGTTTCAACTTGCTCATGACTAAGTTTTATCCTTGCACAGGCGATTGGAGATACGTACCTCAGTCGGAGATTCTTACCTTTGGTGGAGTCGAGGCTCGTCAACAAATGCTCGCCAAAGGCTGGCTCGCCCAGGCTTGGCGTGCCAACTACACTATTACCACTCGACTGCCTTTACACCCTTCATTGGGCCCTATCAACACTGATTATGATCCAGGGAAGGCAGGCCGTCTCCAAGACATTTCTCATGCCGCCGTGTCTTTCCTGCACGGAGGGTTGTCCCCAACGTACGACGACCTCACGCCATACCCATCACGAATCAACGGCCTAGGGGCTTCATTGGTCCAGAAATTACAAGAAAGAAGGCCCTTGCCGCCTCCACACCCTCCAAATCGGTATCCTGGGCTGCCCGTTAGCGCAACCGATGCGGAACACGTCAGTATATAGTCCGATATAGATGCACGTCCAAGCTGACAGAGTTTGCTTCCGCCACAATAGGAACTGTACGGTGGCAATGGCCCGCTGTGGTATCGAGGATGGGCGATGGATAAAGACCACGTCGTGTGCAGCAAAGTGGACGCCGTGATGCAGAAACTCGGGGTGAGACATCTCGTCATGGGGCACACTCCCAACTTCACTGGGATTGTCTCCCGATGCGGGGGCAAGATCCTCCTAATCGACACTGGTGCGAGAGATTTGTTCGCTGCGCCTTCGGGTCGCTGACGTACGGATGCTGCAAAATAGGAATCTCGCACGCATATGGGGGTGTTTTATCAGCTGCTAAATTCACCTACACGTTGACGCCAACAAAGCGAAAAGGGTTCTGGATAGAGAGTGAGATGGTTACAGCGATATACGAAGAAAAGGAGGAGGTCCTTGTCAACAGTGAACGAGAAATACAAGCCGATTTCATCTAGATTATGGTCTTTCCAAAGCAGCCGTTGTAGGTCTTTCGTTCCGGCCTTAATGCGCGCTATCTCCCCTTCCTGACGCGCCTCTTGTAACTCTTCTCGTAGATGGTGGAGGCATGTCAATACGGGACGGCATTGGGCTTGGTGTCGCTGGGCCTGTGCCGTTGAGGTAGTCGCCACCTCGGGATGGAGTGCCTCTGAACGAGGGCGGTGGGGAAGCGAAACCGCTCCCGCTTGGAGTGCCTCCCTGTGATGGTAGTCGTTGGTCTTCATCTGCATCTGGGTCTCCTGCTAGCAGTACACCATGATCATAAAATACATCGGAGTTTCTATCCACCTGGAAACTGGGAAAAGAAAATTTCTACCTTAGACAATAATGCAAGAGGCGACTAGTGAATAACTTACATTTGAGAAGCAACATCCCACTGAGGGCCTCGCCCTGCTCGAGCGGTGATGAGCATACTGTTCCACTCAGAGGCGTTGTCCTTATTTGGAGCATATGATGGTAGCTGAGCCTATTGTTATTCAGGAGAAAAATAATATACTCACAACACTCTCTCCAACGTTGCTGTGAGGGTCTATCGTCTCGGAAGGCTTGAAAGGTGTGCCGGACTTCTCTGAGAGCTTCTTCGCCGCTTCGATTACTTCGGGTGGTGCTGGCACTGTGCCATATCTTGGGACCCGAATCACAACGTTTGGCTGCGGTGTTCCTTTCATCGAGATTAGAGGCAAAAGCGGATCTGGAAGAGCGCGTAAATGACAGCTCAACAATCGGCGGTACGAACAGCGCACACGTCAAGGTGGTGGTGGTTTGAAGCTTCCCAGGGTTGGGTTTGAGGCAGACCGGGTCGGCCAGCTCGGTCGTCCCGGTAGTAACCCCCCTGAAAGAGTTGCACACCACTCGATACGAAACCACCACCAGTTTTGAAACCAACTGACTAGACCTCTAACGACCTCTGCATCAAGAATGGTACACCCGCTTATCGGAAAGAAAGCTCCTGAAGTCACTCTGCCTGATGCGAACGGCGAACCATACGACTTGAAGCCTGGAGCTTCAGGACGGCCATTGGCATTGTTCTTCTACCCTGCCGCGGGTAAGATTCGTCCTACCTATGCTCCTGAGAATACTGTCTAAGCATGCTGAACCATCACGCCACTAAAAGGCACATATGGCTGCACTCGCGAAGCTTGCTCTTTCCGTGATGCTCTGTCGTCCAGCGACGTCTTTAAATCCACCGAGTGCGACGTTGTTGGGATCAGTAAAGATCTACCCTCCAAGCAGAAGACGTTTGTGGACCAGAATGGGCTGCCTTACCCCGTTCTTTCTGATGCTGAGGGCAAAGCCACGGAAGCGTACGAAGTCGGACGCGGATTGTTCAACTTGACTGAAGGTTCGTTTCAAAGTCATACTACCTATCAGAACCACGAGCTAATTTGGCGGACTATTGGGAAGGTCGAGCTACCTTTATGATTGATCGAGACGGGACGGTACTGGACGTTTATGAGTCCGTAATTCAGGTAGGGCACACTGATTAGTCCCGTCCCTGTCCTAGCTGCTGAGCGACGATCCTTAGTATAACGAGCATCGGAAGTTTGTTGAACGCTGGCTAGCGAAGTTGGAAGAGAAGAAGGAGACGGCGGCTGAGGCTCCTGCGCCACCCGTTGAAGGTGAGACTTCTATCACTAGCTAAGCATTCCTCGACTAATTCTTGTCGACTATCACAGCAGCTGCATAGGCAATAACTGGAAACTGCTTGGATCCAAGTTAACGGAAAGGTCGTTGTTGGGTTTTTGTCCGCGGGGTAAAGCATGACTGGGTTTGAGTCACAGCTTGTCTCCAGTCCACCAGCGCATCAGCAGTTCCTTTTTTGTACTCGAATGTCATTTTGGAATCAATTGTTGGTCTTAAATGGGGTGTGCAGAGCTTCAGAATTCGAGCATTGGCGGGAGGGGCGGATTGATTCCTTACGGAGGTGCGCGAGCAAACAAAAACGGGAACGCGACGTAAAGTCACCGCCCACTGCCAGACTACATATCTGCCGACTCACCTCGAGAAAAGCGTCTTACTTGCACACTTGACTTGAACCACACCAGCTCTCACAATCAAAGCACTCGAAGTAGGTCTCTTCTCTACTCTACCATCGCCCTTGAAAGCGTCCCTCTGACCCGCTCTGCAGTCCACACCAGAATTTTCTGAGAAAATGACATCCACCGCATCTCTCCACTTCGGTCCAGAATGGATGAGAAAGCCTACAAGGCCCTCTCCAGTCTCTCCTGCCACCAATGGAATTATAACCAACTCTACCAATCCACCTAATGGCATCACCAGCGTCAATGGGCACCACACTGGTTCCACCGCAGGTGCCGCAACCACCAACTCAAGCCCAGCCAATACTTTGCTCACTGGATCATCGTATTCGTCTCTCCTGGCATCTCCGGCCCCTCCAGAGCCTTTATCCGACTCTTCAAATCCGTTCCGCTACTCGCGTGAGCAGATGTACAATGTTTGGAAGAATGGAGGAGGGCAGGGAGAGCTCGGTCTAGAAGTCGAACGATGGCCCGGGATTGTCCGCGAAGATGCTATTCAGCCTCTAGGACTTACAGAGTATAGCCCTGACGAGAAAAGGGTATGTGTTTCCTCGTCTTCCATCTCTGGCCTCAGGTCTTTTTGGGACCTCCGATCACACACAGAGAGCTGACACAACAACGCCTGATTATCCACAGTTGTATGCACTACCCTATAATTCCGACCCTCCTCCGGTTCGTCGACGTGGGGACTCCTACTCGGCTCAGTCGCCGTTGGCGACTACGCCAGGCGGTCTCGATCCGACGCGGGATCGCAACAAGCTCGCCAATCCCTCCCGCGGGTTCGGTACTCCTGGTTCCATTGGCAGTGTCGGGGCAGGTTCTGGATCGTCATCGCTCGGCATGGGCCTTCCCAGTAGACGTAAAAAGGACGAGAATGGACAAGGTTCGTACCACGCTTTCTCCTTATTTGACGCGTGCCCGTGGCGTTGTGATCACATCCAAAACCTGAAACTCATGCCCCATTTCTTCGCCGTCGTAGATATACCCGTTTATCGACCTCGCCAGTTATCCTTAGGTGCAAGTGGGAATCAAAACGGGCCTCCTTCTCCGGGTGGTGCCGCGCCTCCTGGGAACACTTTGACTCGTTCTCGTCTTAGCGGCACTGGTTTCGATGGCGTCATGCAAGACTCCTGGGCCGGTGCCGCTCGTCGGCGGGTTAGCGAGCCTAGGGCACCCATTACCACCAATCGCGCAGAGGATAAGCTGGAAGGATCCTGGAGAAGGGACGACTCTCGTTACAGAGATGAAATAACAGAAGAGCCTGTTGCGGATTGGGAACAAGCTGCGGACTCGGAGGCCCCTCCAACGGATAGCTCAACTTCCAAGGATACCTCGGACCCGATGTCTCGGCCGGAGTCCGCCCGCCAGTCGACTCCAAATACCGACCCACCGATTCCGATTGAGTCCCACCTACCCAATGGAGCGACCGCGCTACCCTCTACCGCGGATTTGCAGAATCCTGAAGACGTTTCCTGGTGTTACAAAGACCCAACGGGTCAAGTCCAAGGTTTGCTGTTGCTCCTTCGTGGCTGAGGGTCCGAGGCTGACCACTGCCCTGTGATAGGTCCTTTCACGGCTTCGACAATGCAAAGCTGGTACCTCGGGAATTACTTTACGGATGATCTACTCCTGAAACGAGTCGATGTCGACCCAGACTTTGAGGAGTTGCAAGATTTCAAACGTCGTGTCCTTCCGCCGGGTACCCCGGAGACGCTCTTCCTCAGTCGAATCGCTGCCAAACCTCCGGTTATTCCCCCTGGACTCCCTCTTGGTCCCGGTCCCGTTCATCCTCTCGGCCAGCTACCGGCTTCACTCGGACGCCCCGACCCTTTCGCACATGATTCGCCCGGCGTTATAACTTCACCCATTGTCAGCGACCCTCAATCTTACCCATCTCCAACTGTTTCCGGAGCACCGTTCGGAAATGCCTTCCCGCAATTAGGTGGTCTGGGTATTGGAGGGTTCGGGAGCGATATCGATCGACAGCGCAGAGAACGGGAGGATTTCTTGCGTAGCTTGCGAGAGAAGGAGTTAGCATCTCGTGGAGTTGGGGTTGCCGCTATTGGCGGAATCGGGTCACCTCTTGGTGGATTAGACATACCCAACGGCACGCCTCTCGGCTCGAGCGGTCTGGTTGGGGGCGTCTTCCCCACTTCATTCGCGTCTCCAGAGCCATTCGCAGCTCAATCTCCTATCCAGTCGTTCGGACAACCATCACCTTTTGGGGTCAACGGACTAGGCGCTCACCAACTCCAAGGCGGAGGATTGGACTCTTTCTATAACCCGGTCACTCCACAAAATCAACAACAACCGATCTGGCCGAGGACTCCTCATTCTGGGATTCCAGAGCAGGCTCCAACTTTTGGTCAGACCCCGGTCGCCGTGACACCGTCGTGGATGTCCATAATCGAACAACAGCCTCCGGCATCACAGTTCGATGCCGCTGCAGCTGCCTTCCACAACGCGCCTGTGCAGCAACCTACGCCGAACACTTCCTTTGGTGTGGCCACTCCATGGAACCAACAAACAACCATTGAAGCCCCCATCCCTAGCGTAATCAGTGAGGTCTTAAATCAGACCCCGATCGAGGTTGCCGCGGATACTCAGGAACCCACCGCGTTGGAAGAAGAGCCACAGGATTTACGCCCCGACCCGGTGGAATCAGAGCTCATTGATCCCTCTACAGCAGTAATCGCGGCAGATAACGACGACCTTGAAACTGGTTTGAAGGCAATGGATCTGAACCAAGCACCAGTCCCAGAAGAAGTCAAACAAGCCATCGTTGAGGAAGAGACAACCGTTCCTACTGTCCCAACACCGAAGAAATCTCAGAAGCAGTCTGCGCCTCCAGCTACCAAGTCAACTTCAGCTGCCCCAACTCCAACTGTTAGCACTATCTCACAGTCTGGAGTCTCAGTCGCGTCCAGTCGGTCTGCTATTTCCGCAGCTCCCGCCAGCGCAGTGGAACCTGAACAACCAGCCACTACCACATCATCAACGGCTACCAAGACGGTCTGGACCAACTTCGCCGAGGAGCCTAAACCTTCCTCTCTTCGAAAGATCCAGGAGGCGGAGGCTAAGAGGGCCGCTGAAGCCAAAAAGGTGGAAAAGGAGCGAGCGAAGACTGCCGCCGCTACTGCTGTTGCCTCTCCTGCTAGCACCGCCGCTAGCGTAGCAGAAGCTACTGGCTCATGGGGGCTTCCTCAGGTTGGTCGTGCCCCAACTGCTTCAGCTCCTAGTCCCGCCCCGTCCACCGGTTCTGCTGGAGGTGTTTGGGCTACCAAACCAACCCAAGTTACTAAGAAGTCAATGAAGGAGATTCAGGATGAGGAGGAAAAACGGAAGAAGGCTGTAGCACAAGCACAAGCAGCGGCAGCCGCTGCCACCGCCGCGGCTTCAGCTCCTCCAGTCGCAGTATCGGCCGCCAAGCGAGGGTATGCTGATAGCGCTAAGGTAAGATTTTCAAAGGCCCGTGATTATGTCAGTATCCGTCTGAACTTTGGAACCATAGCCAACTTCAGGTGCTACGCCTTCTCAACCGAACGGGTGGACTACGGTCGGCGGCGGCAAGGCCGCTGGTTCAGCTACGCCTGCTCCTGCCGCATCCAATGTTGCCCGCCCAGCTCCCACCACTTCACGTCCAAGTACTGCAAATGTACCAGGCGCTTCTGCCGCCAGCTCTTCAACCTCTAAACCCGCCACTAAGCCTATTCCAAGCACCGCCAAATCGGCAGACGAAATTCCTCCACCAAGTCTGGAATTCATTCGATGGATGCGAGAGGCCTTGCGTGGCTTGACTGGTGCAAATGGTCCGTTGCCAGCTTAATCTCCCTCGAATAACGAGCACTCTAACCGAGAGCTTTATTTTTCAGTCGATGAATTCATGCAAATGTTGCTTTCCTTCCCCTTGGACCCTTCCCCCACTGTCGTGGAGATCATATCGGACTCGGTCTACGCGAGCAGCGCGACCCTCGACGGCAGGCGCTTCGCTTCCGAGTTCGTTGCCAAGCGTAAGGCGGATGCGGCAAACGCAAAGGCTCAAGATGCGAAACAGGCCGGAGCATGGGCTGGACGAGTTAGCATTGCGGAAGGTAAGTTGTTGCTGCAACCCCCGAGAAGATGGCCAAATGCTGACGGGTGTGCGGAATTACTAGTGGTCAAGACGCAGCCGAAACCTGCCGAAAGCGAGTGGAGCACTCGTGTTGTCAAGAAGAACAAGAAGAGCCGTGGCAATGGTGGCAACGGAAATTGAACGCCTGATTTGAGCTTTGTGGCTGCTATATGAGCCGAATTTCAATCCTATTTTCTTTCCAAAGGCCACCCTTTTTGCCTAGTATCCAAAGTCGAAAGGTTGTTCGTTTATGATCATTATAATTAGGGGGTTGCGCATGTGATACTACGGCAACGCGGCGTTGGAAGAGTGATTACAGCAGCACAGCAAACAAGACAACAGCAAGTTGAAAAAAGCGTTTTAGGATAGCAGGGCAACGTGAAAACAAGACAGGTTTCAGGGTCTATTGCGATGAGGAAATAGTAGTGAGTCCCAAGGTCAAAGATCCAGAAAGTCCGCGTGTACAAGCATTACATGAGAGAACTATTCTTGAGATTCTCCCGCATGAGGAGGTCTTGAACGTGATTGATAATGTTGGCCGTCGTAACTTGGTTGATACATGAGGTGATATGAGTGAAAACAGGTCGCTCTTGGTTCGAGTATTGTCTGCGAATTGCCTCGAATTTGGATCGGAAGTCTAGGAAGAGAGCAAGTGTGAACATTGGGACGGGATGGAAGGGGTAACGGGTCGAAGCTTACATTTCTCGGCCGAGTCGTACTCGTTTGGCCTGTTTCCATACGATACGACGAAACGGGACACTTGAACGCCGTCCTCGAGCTTCCTTCGAAGCAAGTCGGATTTGTTGAGGAAGAGCTGTACCGAAGAAAACGGGAAATTTGGTCAGGATCAAGTCCAGCTCCAATTATTCCCGAAATCCTAACGCACCACCAGAGGTACATTTTCCAAGAGCTTATTCGTACATAGTTCTTTCCAGATGATTAAGGAGTCCTCCAGGCAGTTGACTTTGCGGTCTTCGGGCAGGGCTTGGTCGAATGCTAGTGAAAAAGCACGTGAAGTTCAGTCGAACCAGTGTGCGAAGGAAGAAGGATGTGATTTTAGAGCTTACGAGAGAGGGGCGCGAGGAAGATAATGCAGTCGACGTTGTCGAAGTATGGAATCCACGCGTGTCGTTGTGTTCTTGCCCCTCCGACGTCGTCTGGAGAAGTCGGCAGAGGCTTGAATTAGAAAGACCCTGGTAAAGCCGCAATGAGGGTGAACCAAATACTTACAGAGCCGCCATTCGACGCCGCTCTTGTCGACCGGGAAGATGTGCTCGGAGACACCGATGGTTTTGATTCGAGCGCGGAGGATGTCGTCGTCTGTCGGCATATACCGCGGTGCAGTTATGCGGTCGAGATCATTTAGGAAGCTGCCCACGGACCACGGGAAGAAAAAAAAGAGTCAGCCTCGTGTCACCATCCACGAAAGCGGAGAAAAGATAATTCGGATTGAATACGTACAATCCAGATCCCTCTTCCAACCGCACTCTAAACTTGGCCAAGCGACTCCTCACCCACGGATCCTTCCAAAGTCCAATCAAGTCCTGTCCGCACATGTGGAAGAACCGCCCAGGGTCGTTTTTGTCATCCCAATCGGGTGCTGCGACCACCGTCGCGCCGGCAGTGTCAGAGTCCATCGAAGCTCGTCCATCCACGCTCCTCCGCCCGTCCTTGGGGGACGACCTCCCACTACTGCCAGTCTTGACTTGAACCGCTCTCCGAATCTTGTTGATGAACGCTCCATTCTTGCTGCCGCCGTTCTTGCTGTTCCAGGTGTTATCAGGCCTCACGAAGAACTCTTTATCCGTTCCTTCCAAAACGCCCGTCAGCCCACTGGATCCTGTAACTCGCGTCTTGGAATGGACCGCGGATAATTGGATGTTACGTTCTTCTGGACCGACGAGCTTGTTGATGATGCTTTCTTCGAGAGACGTTACGGGTGACAGGCGGAGTTTCATCTCTGCTACGTAAGCTGAGACGGGTTTGGCTGATTTGGGGCGAGCGTTAGGTCCCAGGGCGGCCAAGCTCGGTAACGTGGGCGATAGAGGAGCTTCGCGGGGAGGCTGAAGCTGCCCTTGCTGCTGTTGAGGGAGGCGGTTTTTCGAAGGGGAGTAATAGGGAGAAGAAGCATCTTCATCGTCGTCGTCGTTTGCGTTATCCGTGTCCCGCTCGAGTGAAAGTTCGAGAACTTTGAGGATCCGTTGGACGGAACGGACGACGTTTAGGAAAACGACGAGTCGCCATGCCGCGCGTTCGGCGTCAAATGTCTCGGGTGCGTGCATCAGGGCTTCAATAGCAATAGGGAAGAATTGAAAAAACGAAAGACATAGATGCAACGGCGGTCAGTCTCAATTGGCGATGAAGAAGGACTGTGTGCGGGCAGGACGTACTAAATTGCCGTTGAAGAGTTCTAAAGTCAGGGAACAACCCGTTTCAACGTTCCCCGATCGTCGTCGTCGGAGCGGCATGCATCGCAAGTTCCGCCGAATAGAACCCACAACGTTTGAAAGAAGTCGAATAGAGAAGAGAGATAGAGAGAGACAAGTGGGGGGAAAGATAATCATCAGCACATCCATTCCTGTCTTGCACTCAGCCTTAGCCAGAACAAGGTGTCGGCCGACGCGGGTAGCGCCCACCAAGGTAATAGTCTGGAACTCACGATTTCCCAGATTCGCTTTGTCCTACAAAAGACCACCCCCAAACCCGAGTCAGTCAAACCATTGACCTGTCGAATGCTCGATATCCAACTCACCTAACAACAAGACCCTAACCACCCTCCCTTTGGCTTTCCTATTCGCCAGCTCCTGCTTCTCCTTGTAAATAATCGCGTCGATGCCTTCACTTCTCTTCTTCGCTTCCAGCTCTTCTCTCTCTCTCGCCTCTCTTTGAGAGAGAGTTTCGTTCGGTGGGGGGCCCATTGCCTCTCTAAAGGGATCGAATTCGCTCAGGGCCATTGAGGGTCTTGTTGTAGTTATAGTAGTTGTCTCTGGTGCTGAATTGGTGTTGGCCATCATTTGAGTAGATTGTCTAGTGCTTTAGAGTAGGAATGAGCGTGGTGGGTGGTGAGTGGGAGGGGGAGCGTAGAGATTAAACGAGCAGAGGGGGGAGGGATGGTTAAGTACCGAGCGATGGACTTCCGGGGTCTCAACCCGAGGAACGCCCAACCAAACACCCGGATACTCAATTCATCCAGATCTCTTGTTGCCACACCGCATCGGGGCGTATTCATTCGTCTCTGCCGGTCCCTGATCCGGTTATCACGTATTTTCTTCTTTGGTCAGCCAACGAGAATTGTACAAGAACGAGGGGGAGGCGTTTATATGTACAACGTTAATGCCTAAAGTTACTGGTACAGATGCCAAGCAAAAATAAAACGAGGGGTGAAAGGAATAAAAAACAAAAAAGTGCATTCATTTCGTGATAATGCCCAGCCCTAGCCGACGGGAGTGGAGGGAGATTTGTGGCGAGGGGGCGGACCAGAAGCCGGCGTGGTCTGGGAATAGGGGGTCGTGCCGGTTCCTGAGACTTGAGTCGAGAATCCAGGCATAGCCAATCAGCAATCTTGATTCTCGGTGGCTTTTTGTTTTAGCAAGTGTTTCACTCTTTCTTCGCTGCCGACGGGAACGGAACGAAACAGCGGCACCCAATTTACGCTATCTGCTCCAACCTTGCAATGCCTAATATCCAAACCCGGGACCAAATCTTTGTTACAGGGTGGATGAGGGGGAAGGTGGAGGTGAAGAGATCGGCTCGGCTCGCGCTGGATCATGATCTTGTGACCCGGATCTGATCGAAGACGGTGGTGGTGGAGCTGCTGGATCAACGACCGCAGCAGCATCATGCCTGGCCAAGCCGTATGGCATCCGGTTAGAGAGCCATTGCGGTAGCCAGCTGCGTTTACGCGGAATTGTCGATGACGGGATGGGTGATGGGGACGAGGAGAAAGAAGGGTCGGAGGAGGCCGATGATGATGGGCGGTATGTGCGGTGATCATCGTAGTTGGGAGATCCCGATCCCGACTCTTCCAACTCCGAATCCGACCAGATGTGGTGCTGAGACGCTTGGGAGTAAGAGGCTAATTGGGCCTGGAATGCTGATGGGTCGCCTGCGACCATGCCTAGCGTGAAGGGCTGGAGACCTTGGAGCCGCATTCGATGCTCCCGCACAGCTTGCAATACGAGGGAGATTCCTTGTCGAGACTACGCAGATCGAGGTTGGTCAGGCTTTACGAGGCACGCGACGGGGACACGAAGCAGCCTCGGAGGGGATTACTCACTCGTTCAAGATTGGCCTTGAACTTGTTCACACCGTACTTCTCGATCTTCTTCGTCAGGCCCCAGCCAAAGTTGGAGACGACGTTGGCTGTCACTCTTTGCACCGTCGACCTGTTATGCCCATAACAAGAGCAGAAAGTATGGTCAGCAAACGATGCGGGGCTCCAGAGTGCGGTGCCGGCTCCAGCGGGACAGCGCAAAGTTCCTAAACACTCACCCATCCTCAGCTTCCCTCAAGACCACATCCTCCTGAACCTGCATAATCTTGACATGATCCAAGTTCTTCGTCGAGCTGTGCACAACCCTCCCCTCCGGATCCACCTCACTCTCCTCCACGACCCAAGCTTCCGCGCGACTGATGAACTGCTTTGGGAACCATCGAGGAACGGCTCCTGTTTTCTTGATAAGTCGAGTTGTTTTGAGCGTGCCTTGGTCTGTAAGCGTTCGCGATATGACGTCGCAGGCGAGTACGTGGGACGCGTATGGGTTTGGGTAGCGGAGGAAGTAGGCGAGGGTGACGATTTGCCAGGCGTCGCTGCGTGCGCAAAGGGTGAAATTAGGTTTTGGGTCAGTTTTCGACAGTGCACAGGGAGAGAGAAAAGGAGACTCACTCGTAAGTATGAGATTGAGAGAATACTTTGACCATCAGAGCAGAGAGGGGGGAGGAGTAGAAGGAGTGTACAAGGGTGGGGTGGTGGTGGTTGATGGGCACGAAGGTTTGGAGAGGCGGAATGGACGAGGGAAATGGTCGCCTGGAGCAGAAGCCAGGCCGAGATGCAATTCGCAGCTGATAACCGTGGAGTCCCAATATCGTTCATTCGCACGCCACACCCCATCTACTTCCCTTCTGCCTGCGTCAGCGGTGCGGCCTCCGTTCAGGGTGTGTGGCCGAGCGTCGTCATCCCAAGGGAGCTGGCTGGTTATTACGGAGGCCTTGCTAGTCTTTCGGGCCAGACTGATAACAACTTGCGAGGGTAGGTTCGTTGCTGAGTGTTTGCTGTCACTTGAATTCCCTCGCTCTCCGAGTTTCTCCGCCAGCTCGGCGAACCTGCTTGGGAGACTGCCACGGCCGAGCCGTTCGGAAACGGGCCCGTACGGAGAAAGTGAGCTTGGCCCTACAGCTACAGCCGTCGACTCTGCAAAGAACAGCTCCGGCGATTCGCCTTGCCCTAAACCGTATCGCTTATTCTCGACGAGAAGAAAAAACTAAACATGTTGCATTGGTGTTTACGAGAATAGGGAATACACGAAGACTATCTACAGGCTTCGTTCGCATTTACGACCAACTTTGCGTCGGCGGCCACTCCAAGAAAGACCGTACAACGTGCATGAGAACGAAGCCGAACCACATAAAAGAGAACCGAACGGAGTAAAGAATCGAGCGCGAAACCGAAATGCATGAAAACACCAGACCGAAAGGGCCGTAGCCGACCAAACTCAAAACGAAGAAAAAGACTCCAGAAACGAACACGGTGGATATATCTCACTACGATATTCCAGCAACATGGTCCCGGTTCTTCCTGGCTCCATATAGCTTCGCTACTGGTGGCCAGCGTTGGTGGGACCGGAGGCCCGATTCCCAGACGACCAGGGGGCAGGGGGTGAAGGTACAAGAGTTGCCCCGTCAAACCGTCTGTTTGAAGTCATAGACAAACTTAAACCTTGGGGAGGAGTTTGTAATTGACTCGAGGATGCAGGTGCGGAGGGGGAGAAGGTCTGCGCTCCAGCCGAAGGACCCGGCTGTCCCCGACATGCAGTGAACGTTGGGCCCGCATCAGTCGTTGAACTGTGCTGCGCCAAGAGGGGCTCTCCGAATGTCGATGAACCTGCAGCGTGATCGGGAGTGAGTGAAGAATTGGGGAATGAGGTAGTATTGCCCTGTATTTGAGAGTGAGCGGACGGTGGATGGAGGGGAGTAGGATTAATCCGGTCCAGGGACATTCCTGGTGTCGTATAGGAAGGAACGCCCGCTCCACCATTGTCTGCATCGATCGGAGGCCCGTGTGCAGGCCCATCGGGAATGCCGCTGGGATAGCCCACTCCGCTCATCGGGCATTGGACGGCAATTGCCCTTTCCGCTAGCCCCGTGAGGACCTCAGATCTTGACGGGCCATTTCCGATAGACATGGCGTTCAGCTCGCTTGACATCTGCCAGATAGAAGTCTCCATTGCCTTCAGCTTGCTTGCCAACTGCAAGGCCGAAGCCGTCATCTCCAAGAATTTGGTATGCGTGGCATTCAATTCTAAAGTAATCGTTGCAAGCTGATTTTGAAGGGAAAAGAACCTGGCTTCAGGATTTGGCAGTCCTAGAGGTTGAGGAACCGCGGATATGTTCGAGGCAGGGGGATGTTCGTGAACCGAATCCTGAGAGGTCGAATCCTTCGGCTGACGCGTTACTTGAGGAAGAAGGTCGGGGCGGCCTCTGCAAAACATGTTGTTCCAGTGGACATACAAAGCCTGACTTTTATTCTACCATGAGGAGACAAATGACTTTAGTAAGCAACCAGGTGCGAGGTCGCAAGAACGGTACTCGCCCTATTCCGCTTCTCAAATCCATAATTGCTTAACTGCTTCTGGAAGCTGGCCCACCCCTAAAAAAAGAAGAAGAAGAAATAAGTTACATCGCCGGCTAGTTAGGTGAGGGGGAATATATACATACCTTGTTCATTTCCGGGAACCATTTGGGCAAGGCATTAGCGACGAAGTCGTCAACATTCGGAATCCATAGACCAGAGGACCCTCCATGTTGGTACCAGCCAATCCACTTTGACACGGTCTCGCTCATTAGCATGCTATGTGCAGGCATCAGGATCATAGGCACTGGAATCAATCGGTGTAAGGACCTACTCATAAAGCTTAGAGCTGAACAAGTTGCCATCGTATGCCTCCTGGTTGAGACTTGCAGCTATGTACGAAGGTTGTTGCGTATAGGACTGGATGTGGGCAGGCAAGGAGGATGTGTGAGCTGATGAAGTCTCGCCCACACGCGTGTTACGGGGTAGGGGGGTGTAAGCGGGCTGAGTCACGGTGTTCCACGAGGCCATTGAGGCGTGAGACAAAGGAAAGGCCTTTTCTGTTTGGGGAATGGGGACAAGTAAGAGTCAAAGAGAGACGAGTGAGAGACGGTAAGTCAGGGTGAGCGGGACGTCGAGATGATGGGAAAAGGACGCTACGACCAAGGGGAAGAGTGTAGGGAAACGACGATACCTAAGAGGTTTTCACGGACTTTTATCTACCTCTCCTTGAGGTACTTCTGACGACCTTCGATTTCTAAATCACAAACAAGCCATTACGGGCAAAAGCATTGCATTGCAGTGCCTCCCACGTTGGCTGGTCGCCGCCTTGGAGTAATCAAACAGCACATCAAAGACAAGCAAAGCCCAAAGATAAGTGAGGTCGTAGTACACTGTGGCGAGTTTACTTGGCATTAGACATAGGTAGTTGGGCGGGATACCAGTAAAAGCTCGCCGGGCTGCATGTTTGGCCCGAGATCCAAACGACTGGACTCACACGTGCCTTTTTAGAGGGTTAGCTTATAACCCAAATTGGTACCTGCTGACACGAGGGTCGCCTGCCGGCCATTGCGAGTCTATATGTCGAAGAAGAAGAGAAAGAAACAGAAAGAGAAAGGCCGGACGTCAGCGAGTTCGGGTTAAAGAGGATGCCGCTGTGTTTCTCACGCAGTACATGGGCTCTTGGTTATGCCTCTATTCACACGATTAGTTTTTGTATCAATCATCCGAACCAGTTAAACGCGACGCACTTCTAAAAGCCATTGGATTAAGATACTCCCAAATAAGGGAAGTGGGAGTTTCGGATGCGAGATAGGCATAATTGATTCAGAATTTGAAATAAATGACCAGCTCCAAGGCAAGCAACCTTGCAATGGGAGAAACCAGCGAGTCAAAATCATATTCTTGATCTTCTCGATCAAGGATTTCTGAATGTCACGAGTAGGAATATTTGTAGTCATCCCGAAGCAGGATGATGGGGGTTTGGCACCAGAGAGTGACCCAAGACCTTGGGCACCTGGAGAGGCGAGACACTTGCCTTCTAGTTTCCGTCGAAAGTATGATAGAAACCCATCCATACGCTTGACAGATGTAACAGGTGAGATAGGGTCGGTCATTCTTGTGGTCTTTCCCGAGAGACTGGTGGTACCTTTTGGAGTGGATTGTCAACGAAAAGGGCAGCCGAGTGGAGGGACCGGCAGAACGGACAGAGCTATCCTCTCTCCGGATCCACCCTGAGCAAAGCTATAGATGGGCACCAACAGCAGAGCAAACGCAAACGAGCGGCCTGCTGCTCGGCTGAAGCGCAAAAGTCTGCTGGCAACGCCGAAAACTCCACGCGCTCCGGCGCTTTGAAAGCCTCACCTCCTCCCACCGAAGCACCACCGGCTCATGAGCTTAACAATCCTCCCACCAGGCCGTCCCTCCTTTCTTGGGTTTCTTATCATTGACCGTGTCGGATGAAGGAAACGGAATCGGCACAACTATGGCGACGCTAAAGGCTAAAAGCATATATGACCATCAAGATTCCGAGATAAGCTTTGCCAGAAGCTTTCTCAAACTCCCTTACAATTAACTACTTCGAAAGTCGGGACCTCCTGGTTACTATATTTATGGCACATCTTAGTTTAGGTTAATATCGGCCTTCCAGGGAGCCTGAGCTGTTCAGAACGCTGAAACGGGCCCGTACGCATAAGGTGAGTTCGACCCCCCGCCTGCAGTCACAGCTGTCGATTCTGCAAAGAACTGGATTTGCCTTGACCTGATCCGTACCGCTCATTCTCGACGAACAAAAACACATTCAATTGGTATTTGTGATAATGGGGAATATATGAAGACTACATGCACAGGCTTCAAACTTAGGGCTAAACTCTCGTCGGTGGCAGCGAGAAAAGAACGTACAACGTACACGAGAACGGAGTTGAACCACATAAAACAAGAACGAAATGGAGTAAAGAACCGAGCACGAAAAATCGAAATACATGGAAACACTAAAGTGAAATGCCTATAGATGACTAAACCCGGAACATGAAAAAAAAAAAGATCCCCGAAACGAAGACGGTAGGCGTAGCTCGCTACGTTCTTCCGGCACTTTGGCTCCGGCTCTTCCTGGCCCCATATATTTTCGCTACTAGTGGCCAGAGTTGGTGGGACCGGAGGGTCAAAGCCAGGACCCCGGAGCAGAGGGTTGAGGTACACGATATACGGTCGGCGTTGGTCCATTTGAAGCCATAGCCGAATTTGAATTTGGGGTACGAAGTTGGGCTTGACTTGTGGATGAAGATACAAAATCATTCGAGGCGGAGGTCGGCGTTCCAATCGAAGGACCAGCGTTCGGCTGTTGTCCGAGACCTGGAACGGAAGACGAGCCCGGATCATTCGTTAAACCGCCCTGCAACATGGGGGGAGCTTGGGCCACCGAAATCCCTGCAGAGTGGTGGAGAGTGCTTGAAGCAGCATTATTTGGTATTTGGAGACCGGGGAGAGTGCGGAGAGCGAGATTGGTTGTGTCCGTAATCATTTTCGGTACCATCTGGGAAAGAACGCTCCAAAACCGATCCAAGGCGGTGTCTAGCTTGCTTGAAATCTGCTTCTCCAACTCCGGGACTTTGAGGACCTGCGCCTCCACGACTTCGAGTCGTCCCTTCAGCTCCGCGATTTCGTTATCCTTCGTCTCAAGTTGTTTCTTCAGGAGCTCAACCTCGTCATCAAGATTTGGCCGACCTTGAGGTTGCAGAGCCCCGGGTGAGTTGGGGGCAAAGAGCTGTTCCGGGACTGTATCCTGAGAAGGCGACGTCGATTTCTTGCCGATCGGCCGACGCACTACTTGAGGAATAAGGTCTCGGCGACCACAGCAAAACTTGTTGTCCCAGTGGACATAATGAGCCTGATCTGCATTCTACCGGAGGAAATAATTGGTTTTAGCAAGCGACCAGGTGCGAGGTCGCAAGGTCAACGGTACTCACCCGATCCCGCTTCTTCAACCCGTAATTACTCATCTGCTTCTGGAAGCTTTTCCACCCCTAAAAACCCATCAAGGTAAATCGCCAGCTAGTTAGGTGACGAGGAATGTATCCATACCCCCATACCCGGGAAATATACGGGCAAGACATGACGGACGAAGGCGTCAACACTCGGTATGAATAGACCTCCATTTTGGTGCCAGTGGATCCAGGCTTTCAGGGTCACGTCTCCCAACACACTATGCGTAGCCATCAGGACCCTACGCACTGGGACCAAACGGTGCAAAGGACCTACTCAAAAAGCGTATATAGAAACCCCGAGGTGCCGTCGGATGCCTCCGGGTTGGGACTTCGAGCCAGGTGCGCGAGCGTCGAGGACTCAAGCTGAGCAGGCAGGGGGGATATGCGAGCTGATGAAGTGCTTCGGGTGTTCCGCGGGGCCATTGGGACGTGAGACAAGAAGAAAGCCTTTCTGTTTCGGGGATGGGGACAAGTGGGACTCAGGGTAGAGACGTGTACCCTTGGTGAAAGACGATAAAGTCAGGGTGAGCGAGATGGTTGAAACCAGACTACCAACCCCGAGAGGAAGAGTGTAGGGATCCAGAATGAAAAACGAAGACGTTTTCCTCGAGTTTTATCTGTCTGTGACGTCCTTGCGGCACTTCTACTTTCTAAGACCTTCGAATTCGAACAAACAAGCCAACACGAGACGAAACGCATTGCACCGCAACGCACTGGCGGTGCCTCCCACGTGAGCTGATCGCCACCTCGGAGTAATCAGCATCTGGAAGGCAAGCAAAGCTCAAGATCAGTGACTTGTAGTACAGTGTGGCGAGTTTAATTGCCATTGGACATAGGTAGTTGGCCGGGATACCAGTAAAAGCTCGCCGGGCTGCATGCTTGGCTCAAGCCCCGACCAATGGGAAGTCCCCCGGCCAATTAATCCTAGAAGCGGGATATATGCTACTAGCCCCAATCTGGCACGGATGGAGTGCTGACACGAGGGTTGCCTGCCGGCCACCACGAGCTTATATGTAGAAGTGAAAGAGAAACTTAAGAATTAGAATCAAAAAAAGCCTGGCGCTGCCGGCCAGTCCGAGTTCAAGTGCTGACGTGTTCCTCACGTGATCGCACAGTCGCCTTTGGCTACGACCCTGTTCGCAAATAGTTTCTATCAATCCGAGCAAGTTACAATGACTTTGCATAAGTCTGTGCACCCTGCTAAAGCGTCTCCGGGTCACACCCCGCCCCAGGAACCCTCAGGAACATCACCGAACCAATGAGAAACTCGAAAAAGTGTTCAAAAGTGGCGCGGGACGCTTAGATGGCGGAGGGCCACCGGGCTTGGGTTTCTTTCTTAGGTACGTGGGGCCAACGCGAACGAGTTCGAGTGGGGTGCACACACTTATGCAATTCATTGTAAAGACGCCACTTCTCGAAACCGTCGGATTACAGACATTCTCAAATAAGGGAAGTCGGAGTTTCGCATGCGAGATAGGCTTATAATTATCTGCGGGATTAATCTAGAATTTGAATGCGTTTGTAACGAATGACCACCGCTACCTTGCAAAAGAGCGTCTTCAGCAGCTCTATTATGGAACCTAGCAAAGGGAGACGAGTCCATATTATATTGTTGACCTTCTCCTTCATGACTTTCTGAACGTCCCGAGTAGGTAGATTTGTAGTCATCCCGAAGCAGGCCGGTGGCGTTTTGTCGACGTCACTAGGAATGACCCAAGCCCTCGGCACCTGGGGAGGCGGGGCACCTTCTAGGTTTCCGTCAAACGTACGGTGCAAAATCTTTCATACCCATACTCGATAGATGTGACCAGCGAGATAAGGATTGGTAATTTCCGTGGTTTTTGCCAAAAATGGGGGGTACTGAAGGATCTCCGATTCTGCAGGCCGCGGCGGACAGCGATTCTCAAGTGAATCAGCAACCGAGCCGAGGGTCCGCCATAAAGGACATGACCTCTCATCGGGCAGTTTTTTTATCTGTCCATCTTGAGCAAAGCTATATATATATATATATATAGGTGGGCACTAACAGCAGAGCAAACGCAAACGAGCCGCCTGCTCTGGTAAAGCACAAAAGCTTATCATTCGCACGCCACACTGATTGGCTACTTCTCTTCCGCCTCAGCGGTGCGGCCTCCGTTCAGGCTGTGGGCCGAGCGTCGTTATTACGGAGGCCTTGCTAGTCTTCCGGGCCAGACTGATAACAACTTGCGAGGGTAGGTTCGTTGCTGTGCCCTTGCGGCCACTTGAATTCCCTTGCTCTCCGAGTTTCTCCACCAGCTGAGCCCTGCCGGGGAACCTGGACGCTGAAACGGGTCCGTACGGATAAGGTGAGTTCGGTCCCCCCCCGCCTGCAGCCACTGACATAGCTATATCGACTCTGCAACACTGCACCGACGATTTGCCTTGACCTGACCCGTACCGTTCATTCTCAACGAACAAAGATACAATCCACATGCACTGGTATTTGTGATTCCAAGGAATACATGAAGACTACATGGACACGCTTCAAATTTGGGACCAAACTCTCGTCGGTGACAGCAAGGAAAGAACGTCCAACGTACACGAGAACGGAGTCGAACCGCATGAAACAGAACGAAACAGAGTAAAGAACTGAGTCCGAAAAATCGAAAAACATGAAAACCCCAGAGCGAAATGCCTATAGATGATTAAACCCGGAACGAAGGGGCAAAATAATCCGGAACGAAGAAAAAAGACCCCATAACGAACACGGTAGGCATATCTCACTACGTTCTTCTAGCAACCTGGTTCCGGCTCTTCCTGTCCCCATGCATATTCGCTACTGGTGGCCAGAGTTGGAAGGACACAAGGAGAAATATTCAGTCCAGCTTGAGGTAGGGGGTGATTGTGGTGGTGGTACACCGGACAGCCCTAACGGCTGTCGTGTGCTTGAAGTCTTGGGCGAATTCGAATTCGAATTTTGGGGACGAGCTGGGGCTTGGCTGGTGGGCGAAGGTACAAACACGTTCGGGAAGAAGGTCTGCATTCCAGCCGAAGCACCAGCGTTCTGCTGTTGTCCGTAACTTGTAAGCGACGCGCCGTCCATCATACTGTCCTGCATCAAGAATGAAACTCCGGCTACTGGTAACCCTGTAGCGCGATGGGGAGTGCGTGAAGAACTTGCCAATGAGGTAGTGTTATTTGGTAATTGATAGTGGGTGGGCAGTTGATGGAGTTGATGGTGGACGGGCAGTTGATGGTGAACGGACAGTTGATGGTGGACGGGGAATCGGAGGAGAGCAGGATTAATCGTTCCCGGCCCCGTATAGGGACCAACGCCCCGTAACTGAGCCCCACTGTTGTAGGCACCGATTGACAACTCGGGTGCATGCCCATCGTGGATACCGCCAGAATAACCTCCGTCCATTGGGTACTGGCTGCCGACTGCCCCTTCCACTAACCCCGTGTGGACCTGCGAATTTGGCGAGCCATTTCTGATGGACAAGGCGCCGTTCCGCTCCCTTGACATCTGCTTGACCAGGGCACGCATTTCCTCCAGTTCGCTCCTCACCTCCAAGACTTCATTCCGCGCCGCTTTCAATTCTAATTTCGTCATCCGAAGCTCTTTTTCCAGGACCCCAATCCTGTCATCAGAGCTTAGTTGACCTAGAGATTGAGGAACCGCGGGTGGGTTGGGGGCAGGAGGCTCCTCCTGAACGGAATCCTGATAAGTCGAATCCTTCGGGCGACGCTTTACTTGAGGAACAAGATCCGGGCGACCTCGGCGAAGCTTGTTGTTCCAGTGGACATAATGAGCCTGATGCTTATTCTACCAGGATGAAATAATTGAATTTAGAATTTCGGAAGCGGCAAGATGCGAGGTGGCAAGGTCAACGGTACTCACCCAATCCCGCTTCATAAACCCGTAATTACTCAGCTGCCTCTGGAAGCTTTCCCGCCCCTAAAAAAGTAAATAAGTTAAATCGCCGGCTAGTTATGTAACGAGGAATGTATACATACCTTCATTTTTGGGAAACATCTGTGCAAGGCGTGATTGACAAAGTCTTCAAAATTCGGAATGAGGAAACCTTCGTCTTGGTGCCAGCAGATCCACGCTGCCAGGGTCCCGCTTTCTAACACGCTATGCCGCGGCGCAGCCATCAGGATTCTAGGCATTGTGACCAAACGGTGCAAAGGACCTACTTAAAAAGCTTATAAGGAAACTCAGAGTGGCCATCGGATAGCTCCGGGCGAGGACTTGGAGGTACCGGTACGTATGTGGGTTGTTGTGTAGAGGACTGAAGGTGGACAGGCTGGGAGGATATGTGAGCTGATGAAGTCTTTCGCACACGGGGTTTCAGCGAGGACATCGAGGCGTGGGATAGAAGGGAGGCCTTTTCTCTGGACAAGTGGAACTCAGGCAGAGACGGTGTACTCTTGGTGCGAGGCGATGAGGTTAGGGTGAACGGGACGTCGAGAGAGCTGAAAAGGATTAGGCAAACCCCGAGAGGAAGAGTGAAGGGGTCCGAAAAAAAAACGAATAACGACCTTTTCATCGACTTTTTATCTGTTTGGCCTGCGGGACTTCTACCTACTTTCCAATTTCCAATTTCTTTAAGAACAAACAGGCCAACACGGGGCGAAGCGCATTGCACCACAAAAGCGCATTGGCAGTGCATCCCACGTTGGCTATTCGCCGCCTCGAAGTACAAACAGTATCTGGAAGGTAAGCAAAACTCAAAGATCGTGAGGTCGTAGTACACTGTGGCGAGTTTACTGGCCATTGGACATAATTAGTTGAGCTGAATGCCGGTAAAAAGCTCGCTGGGCTTCATGCTTGACGTGAGTCGACGTCCCAAACAATGGGAATCCCTGCCATTTTCAGAAGCGGGATATATGCTAATGATCCCAAATTGGTACGGATTGAGTGCTGACACTAGATTTGCCTACTGGCCACCACGAGTTAGAAGAGAAAGAGAAAGACATAGAAACAGAAAAGCCCGCGACCGCTGCCAGCGAGTCGAGTCCTTAAACTGCGGGCGGGTTCTCACCCAGTCACCTTTTTGGCTATGCCCCTGTTCGCAAATAGCTCATATCGATTCGAACAAAGTTAAACACATCTAAAAACCGTCAGATTACAGGTATTCCCCAAATAAGATAAATTGAAGTTTCGCACGGGATTGATGCAGAATTTGGATCCACTGCTACTGCCTCGCAAAAGGCCCTCTTCCGTAGCTCTATCATGGAACCTTTGCATAGGTAAAACTAGCGAGTCAAAAACATATTCTTGACCTTCTCCTTCGTGAATTTCTGAACGTCAAGAGTAGGACGATTTGTGGTCATCCCGAAGCAGGACGGTGGCGTTCTGTCGACGTGACGAAAGCCCTCGGCACCCGGAGAGGCGGGACACCCACCTTCTGGGTTTCCGTCAAACGTACGGTGAAAAATCCTCCGTATGCTTGATAGATGTGATCAGTGAGATAAAGATCGGTAATTTGCGTGGCTTTACCGAGAATCTGGATGCTGGGGGATTCGAGTCTGAGGCGGGCAGCGATTCTTAAGTGAATCGTCACCGGAAGGGGCAGCCGAGTCGAGGGCCAGCCATATGCATAAAGCACATATTTAACCTCTCATCGGCCAGTCTTTTTTACCTGTCTACCCTGGGCAAAGCTACAAGTGGGCACCAACAGCAGAGCAGACGCAAACGAGCCGCCTACTACTCGGGTGAAGCGCAAAAGCCTGCCGGCAAGGCCGAAAACTCCACGCGCTCTGTGCACTGAAAGCCTCACCCCTCCCACCGAAGCACCACTGGCTCATGAGGCTTAATGGTCCTCCCACCAGGCCATCTCTCCTTTCTTGGGCTTCTCATCATTGACCGTGTCGGATGAAGGAAACGGAATCGGCACAATTATGGCGACGCTAACGGCCAAAACCATGTATAACCATCAAGGCTTCAAGAGAAGCTTAGCCTTCTCCGACCCTCAAACTCCCTTACAGTTAGCTACTTCGAAAGTCGGTACCTCCTCGTTACTATACTTATGGCACGTCATGGCGCCAACCAACGATGACATATGCACTCCATCCTATACGCATGTCTGCGAGGAGGCCATGTCACTGTCGTTCTTTCAAGGGCCTCGTGGTGAAGATAGGGAGAGGGGCGTCTCGGATAGATTCGGCTGAAACCACAGCCATAGTCGCTCCGTCGTATCAGGACTCGGTGAGTTGCAGTGTCCCGCAACTTGGTTGAAATACATCCTGCGGATTTAACCAAGTCGGTGGACGTGATGGGATCAACGCAGACTATCACGCTTTTAAGTATCACTAGCAACGGTGACGGATACTAACAACCGCCTGCTAAAGACGACGATGACGTTGCACAAGACGGAAGGAGCTTTTCAGACAGTGAAGGTGAAGCAACCGAAACCGAGGGTAACCGCGAACCATGCATACCGCCCGTTTACCCATGCCTGACTGGTGTGACGAGCTACAAGATCATTAATCGTACAAAAAAGGATACATTTACATATTTCATTGGTATGGATTACTACATGATACACAGATGGTAGGAAATACAAGGGCAATCATGCATGCTAACAACAACAGAAGGTCGAACGCGGCGAGAAAGGATATACATGAGAACGAAGCAGGCATCAAGGAAGGACAGAAGACCGAGAATGAAAAGGAAAGTGCATGCGACATGAAATAGGAAGACTGAATGAGGCGAGGAGGTACCAGACCCCGACACGAAGAAGAAGAAGAAAATCGAACCGAGCAAAGTAGATATTTCACTACGACATCCGAGCATGTCAGCTCCTATGCTGGGGCTTTTTATCCTGCCTCAATAGCCTTGCAGCTCATGGACCGACGTGGATTGCAACGGGAGACCAAAGATCCCTAGAACGAGCGCTGACCAGCCTTGGGTAATCGAGGTACCGAATGCACTGGCATCCCTCCATGCTGCCTTCGTCCGCCTAAAGCCCGGGTCGAATCTGAACTCTGAGAAGGACCCGGTGCGTGATTCGTTGATGCGGAGGCGGAGGCGTTCGGGGAGGAGGACTGCCCAGCGGCAGCGAGTCCAGCTTCCTGCAGCAGCACGAAAGCCCAATTCCAGAACGTCGGACTCTCGAAATTCGTTGGACAGGTAGGCATCTCAGAGCCTTGTGGGGCAGGTACTTCGACTGCTGTTTGCCCCGAAGACTGAGGGAATGTGGACGGAGGACCCGCGAAAGAGGTGTCGGTTGATGGTTGAGGGGTGGGGGGCTGTTGATGGGGGAGATCATTCGTTTCATACGTCATCAGCTCCATGACCGGATAGGGAGGAAGGCCCTGTGAAGATCCATCATCGTGGATACCAATCGACGCCTTGGGCACGACCCCATGGTCAATGCCGTTGGGATCGCCTGCTCCGGGAAGCGAGTAGTCATTGTCGACTGCACCTCCTACTGGTCCATTATCAACTTGCTGATCGGGGGAACCATCTCCGATGAACATAGCGCCTAGTTGGTATGGCAGATTCCTTAACTGGGTCTCCAGCATCTCCAGTCGCTTGGCCATCTTCGAGACCAAGTTCTGCGTCGCCTTCAACTCTGACTTGGTCGTTTCAAGTTGTTCCTCAAGGTGATCGATCCTGGCATATGTATCTGGCTGGCATGGAGGTTGAGGGACCGCGGGTGAGTCGGCAGCAAGGGGATGTTCCTGGGCTGGGTGCTGAGGTTTAGCAGCCTTCGCCCAACGCATGGCCTCGGGGGGAGGATATGGGCGACCTCTGCAGATCTTTTTATCTGAGTGAATGTAGAAGCCCTTGGTCTTGTCCTACAGAAAATAACAGTCAACATCAGAGCTATCAGGCCCAAGGTACCTAGGCCAACGGTGCTCACCCTCCCTTTCTTCCTAAACCCATAATTGCTCAACTGCCTCTGAAAACTACCCCACTAGAAAAATCCAGGCGGTAAATTGTCTGCTAGCGTGGTGTTAACATTAGCGATATATACCTGGTTCATTTCCGGGAAGTGTTCGGGCAAGGCATTCTCCACGAACGCTTCAATGTTCGGGATAAAAAGTCCATCAAGGTCTTCGACTCTACGCCATGCTATGTAGTCCTTCATTGCATCGTCTGCTAACATGCTACGTGTGGCCATCAGCACCCTAGGCCATAGCAGAGAAGAAAACAACTCACGCGTTAAGTTTTCCCAGAAACTGTCCACATTTGGGGGCCTGCTTAGATGTACCATGAAGGTTTTGTCTCATATCGTTGAGCTGCGGTGAGGATGCCGGTGTACCGAGATTGCCGTAGGGATCTTGGTTGTCCTCCGGGTCCATCGCGATATCAGGCGTATGTGGAACCTGCCAGTGATCGTCGTGGAAGTTTCCGTTGACATACGGGTGGTCATCGTTGGAGGGTCCAGGGTAGGAAGGGGTAGAGAGAGGATGAGCCGCCGAAGGATGCACCTCCCAGGTGCCGGATGGCGAAGCAGCACACGGTGCCATTGAGATGAGGGACTCCACTTGAGGCCCTAGGGAGTTAGGAAAGAGATACACAATCGGAGAGGTTGAAAATAGTATCAGAAAGATCGTCAAGATCTGTTGAAGAACGTCAGAACCTGTTCGTGAAGGGGAAGGAGAGGGCAACGCAAGGAGATACTAGTTTACTTAGGAGATGTCTTTATAGGACCGAGGGAGTTCTATATACGACGTCCCCTTCTAAATTTCTAGGTTCTTGACATCGTGGAAAATGGCAGTGTCCCCGGGCATCGCTGCCGATCATCCAAACATGCGAGTTCGCTGTTTCGCGTGTGGAACATGCCGCGCCACTCGTTGGAAGGCCCGGGAGGCCGTAGGCGCTGATAATTATCTTATCAATTGCTCCCCCCGTCCCACCACTTGGATTCATTTAAACAGCCTGGCGAGAGGTTGCAGAGTATCGAGTTGGATCTGGGCCAGAGTGGTTTCTGACTGGCGTGGAATGCAGGTGGCGGTTCAGCAGCGCGTTCGGCGGCATGCTTGGGATGTCTGACGCCTCGTGTTCCCGTACCGAAAGGTCGTGCGCACCATCTGACGTCCTTCAGTTTGATCTTTAGAAGGGCTCTAATTGGTCGATGGCGTCTATAAGTGATGGAGAGGGTGCTGCGCGGACAGCCTGCTGGCGTTCAACAAGGTTGGTTGCTCTTTCCTCTCGATCCGTCGCGACAAACCTACTTCCCAATACGGGAGGATGACGCACATAGGGCAGACGTCACCGCCATGAGCCAGGCTCACCTTTCACCGTACGCAACCGTTCCAGACTTCTGACCGCACTCCAGTCCATACACAAACTGGCGGAGAAACTCGGAAAACTGAATTCGAAGTGTTTTCGAGTGAGTACAAGTGGCCTCACTTGAGATGACGACATCGGCCCAAACCCGGAATCGTACCGCTCAAGACTGTTGCGACGAGCTAATAGATAAGAATCAATTATGCTTAAAGGATACGTTCCATTGTTATTGATCGCTACGAAAATACACATAGGGGACAAGCGACAAGGCGATATGCTTACTTAAAGGAACCCAACGTCGAACGCGGCGGCGAGAAAGGAACATACATGAGAACGAAGCAGGCAACCAAGACAGGCAGAAGACCAAGAACCAAAGGGGAAATGCATGAAACAACCAGACGGGAGTCTTCATATAGATATAGAAAGAAGGGACCGAGCCTAGGAATCGAGGAAGGAAAAGATTCCCGAACAAAGTATGTAGGTATTTCACTACGATGTCCCAGCATGTCAGGTTCTATGCTGGGACCTTTTATCCGGCCTCCGTGGCTTGCTTCTCATGGGCAGGCGTGGATTTCAAAGAGGGATCAAAGGAACCTACTAGGAGAACCAAGACTGAGGGGCAGACGTTGGAGGTACCGGATACGTACCGCCAAAATGCCTTGGTCTGCCTGCCAAAAGGCATCCCCACTCCCATCTGAGAGTAAGCGCCCTGTGAAGTTCCGCCACCGTCCTGCCTGTGGAAGATGGAGGTCCTGGTCCAGGAAATGTCAAACCGGCTACGCGCTCTGTCCATTGGAAGTGAGTTGGCAAATTCGCGGGCCTATACGAGGCCACCGGGTGGGGCGGTCAGCAATCAGTACCCGGTGAACGAAGCGTGCCATGCCAACGAGACCTTGGCACACGTCGCCCTTAATCCCAAGGCCGCCGCTGCAAGCACTTTCTCAAGCTAAGAAATCCTATGATTAGGATCCCGTTTTTTTGAGGGCTGAGGCACTATGCCAGCACTAGGGGGAGGGGCAAGGGCTGATCCTGGACTGTGAGCTGAAAAGGATCGGTGACGTCGTTGGAAGCTCCTGGTGAATGGCGCTGGGATGGTCGCTTCGGTGTAACACTTCCTCTGCATCGACGTAGGTGGAGCGCGCTCGCTGGACGTGCCTAAGCCTAACCAATGCGTTCGCCCGGCCCTGGCCATTCCCGGTTCCCGCGCACACGGCCACCTCTCTGAGGGAAAACAACTCTTCTTCGATGTAGGTGGAGCGCAATTGCTGGACGTTCTCAGGCCCACGCAATGCGTTCGCTCGGCCGTGGTCGTCCCCGATCCTCGTGTAGAGGGCCGTCGCCATAGTTGAAGCGCAATTTCTGGACATACCCAACGCTAAGCAAAGTGTTCGCCCGGCCCAGGTCGTCCCTGATGCTCTCGTAGATAGCCATCGCTTGTGTGTAGGACGCCTCTGCATCGATGTAGTTGGAGTACGCCCGCTGGATGTCCCCAAGCCCAAGCAATGCGTTCGCCCGGCCTAGGTCATGCCTTATGCCCCTAAAGGTGTCTATCGCTTGGGCGTAAGCAACCTCGGCCTCAACATACATGCGCTGGGCTCGCTGACTCCCTGCGAGCTGGACAGACAGGTGTGCTGGTTCCCAGTAGATCGGGCGATGGCCAGTCCCTGTTCATACATTTTTGTAGCCTCTCCGTGTCTGTTTGCAAACGATGGATCTCCCAGAGCTGCAGAAATAGGTTAGCAGACACAATCGTGGACTGCTCGTCATCTTTCGACGCTGGGACGATGGACGGCTGTTTCAAACTAAACCCGCAGCTCGTTAACAAACACCTGGAGAGCAGAACTGAGTCACGTCAAAGAACACAGCAACCGCAGAAACTTACCCGAAGAAAATTCTCTTCAGTCATGCCATCACTTAGAATGAACCGAAGCTTCTTCACAGCTACCGTTCTTTGTTCTTCCCCGGTGCCACTCGCTTTGACAAGCGTAGCTACCGGGACGTGGGCGTAAGTACCACCGTCTTTGGAGCTGGTGCTGGCGAATTTGATCTCTGTGATGGGTATACGCTTTCCTGATAGAGTAGTCAAGAGGTCTCGCTACAACGAAGGGGCGATTGAGCGCTGCCGCCAGAATTCGCCCCTCGACCCCTACCCACCGCAGATAGTTTGATCCTTTTCGATTGACCCGTCTCTATTTCCGTGAGATACAGGGATCCTTATCTACGTTGCGACTGGGAAACCGGCGAGGCTTCTGTCAGATCATCGACTTTTCATTTGAGACCATTCTTCCCAGCGCCCGGTGACGCTCTTGGAGGGTTTGACATTGTGGCAACTTTGAGCAGAAGTGCAAGCGAAGAGCGCGCAAGAGGGCGATAAAGGGGGAGCGGATGTACGAGGAACTGTCTATCGGCTTTGAGAGTGTCGTTGAAAGACTGATAGGTAGTATAGGACAACTTGACCCGATGCACGGCCGCATCCTTGAGGCTTTGGCGAGGTTCGACACGAGGCCCCTCGCCTCGTGAGATGCCCTCGTTGTTTCTTTTATTCGCCAGGACGCCTTTGAAGCTTGCAAGCTCAGAGTTGAGTTGTAGAAGCATTAGTGGCGTCTTATAGCGGCGGTGCGGAGGAGGCGTTGCAGTTGACTGAAATGACAAATTCAGCCATGTTTGTCATGCCGATGGCCGAGCATCGTCATCCCAAGGGAGCTGGTTGGTTATTAGGCCGGATCCCTTGCTAGTCTTCCGGGCCAGACAGATAACAACTTACGAGGGCGGGGTTGTTAAGTCCTTGCGGCCCCTTGAACTCCTTGTTACTTCGCCAGCTAGAGCCCTGCGGGGAACCTGCCACGGCTGAAACGGGTCCGTATGGATGAGGTGAGCTCGGCCCCACTCCTGCGGCCACAGCTGTCGACCCTACATAAAGAACCGCTCCGGCGATTTGCCTTGCGTAAACCGTAGTGCTCACTCTCGACGGAAAAGTAAAGTAAAATTACATTTCAATCCTATCTAAGATTACCGAAAATACATGAAGACTATGTAAAGGCTTCGGGTTTACGACCAACTGTTCGTCAGCCACAGCGAAAAAGAAAGAAAAGGAACAAGAACATGCATGAGAACGAAGCGAGCCACATACGGAGCACGAAAGAGAGCAAAAGATCGAGTGTGAAACCTAAATGCATGAACATACCAGACCGAGATCGTCATAGATGACCAAACCTAGACGAAGGAAAACTCCCGAAACAAACACTGTAGACATATCTCACTACGACATTCCTTCAAATTAGCTCCGGTTCTTCCTGGCCCTATATAACTTCCCTGTTCATGTGCCAGTGCCGCTCGTAACAAAGGACCAAAAGTCAGTAGACCAGTGATGATGATGAGAAGGTGCCGGAGGAGGAGGTACGGGATGAGTCCCTCCAAATTGCCTTCGGCCGCCAAAAGGCACAGGAGAATTTGAAATTCGGGCACAAGCTTGCTCTCGACTCTTGGATGTGGATGCGAAGGCGTTCGGGGGGGAGGACTGCCCTCCAGCAGAGCGACCAGCGTCCTGCAGGAGGCCCAAAGGCATTTCGGGGTACGTTGGACCCCGCGAGTTCTCCGAACCGCCCTGCATCCAAGAACCATGTTGGGGGGGTACTTCGGCGGTTGGCTGCATTGCAGCATGATGGAGAATAGGTGGAGGAGCCCGAATGAGGCGCCAGTTGATGGTGGAGGGTGGGGGAGCTGTTGAAAAGGAAAATCCCGATCAAGTTGGAAGAACATTTCTGTAGCCATATGGGAAGGAAGGCCATGTGAAGCCCCAGTATCATGAGCAATCGGCGGAGGGGGCATGAAACCGAAGTCGACGCCGTTGGAATCATCTGCTCCGTGGATCGAGCGGTGGTTGTCGACTGCCCCTCCCGCTGGCCCAGTATGGACTTGCGGATTTGGCGAACCATGTCCGATGGACATCGCGCACAGCCGGTCCGACAAATCCTGGACTAGGGCCTCCATTCTCTTTAGTTGCTTTGCCATCTCCGAGACCACGTTCTCGAGGTGCCCAATCCTGACATGATCCGACTGGCCTGAAAGTGGAGGAACAGCGGGCATGGTGGCGGTAAGAAGCTCTTCCTGGCCTGAGTTCTGAGTTTTAGCAGCCTTCGGCCGACGCATGACATCGGAGAGGAGGTCTCGGCGGCCTCTGCAAAACTTTTTATTCCAGTGAACATATAAGCCTTGGGTCGTATCCTACCGAAAATAATAGCGAACGTTAGAGATATTAGGCCCCAGGCACCTAGGTCAACAGTACTCACCCTCCCTTTCTTCCTAAACCCATAATTACTCAGCTGTTTCTGAAAGGAGCCCCACTGCAAGAAAGCAAGAAATTAGGTCGTCTGCCAGTTGGGTTTCGGCGATGTGTACCTGATTCTGGTCTGGGAAGTATCTGGGTAGGGCATTCCGTACGAACGATTTGATGTCTGGGATGAAAAAGCCATCATAGCCTTCCACTTTGCGCCACATTATGTAGTCCGTCATAGTTTTGTCTTCCAACATCCTACGTGTAGTCATCAGTACCCTAGATTATAGCAGAGGATGGAAACAACTCACGCATAAAGCTTTCCCAGAAAGTGTCCACCCATGGCGGGCTTCTTGGGTGCTTCATGAGAGTTGCATTCAACGTCGTCGAGACGCGCATAGCGAGCAGATGTACCAGGGTTGTCGTAGTGAGCTTCGTTGTCCTCCATGAAGACATCAGACGCATATGGAGCAGGGTCGTCGCGGAAGTTTCGACCCGCATACGTGTGGTCATCGTTGGAGGATCGAGGAAGGGAAGGGAGCGAGAGAGAATGGACTGCCAGAGTCTTGCGTGGGTCCGCCTGGGAAGTGGCGGCATGCAAAGCGTCACGTGATGACATCGAAAGAGCCCAAGAGTAAAGAAAGACAGACACAATGGGAGAGGTTGAAACTTGGATAAACTGTTCGTCAATATGGCAGCTGAAAATTGTCCGAAGTTGTTCGTGGGGGAGGGATTGAGAAGCGTAAGGAGAGAGTAGTCTGCTCGGGATATATAAGAGATTTTGGACTCACGAGGTATTTCTATTGCCCTTCCACTTTCTACTTTCCCAAGCATTATAGAAAGCGGGGGTGGCGGGGTAAGGCCCCGATCAACAGTAGTTCTAGCCCTTCGAGTTGGTTATTGAACGTGTGGGACATGCCGCGTCACGATCGCCCCGAGTCGAGTCAGGACTCGGGAGGAGGCCGATGTCCGTGGGCGCTAATCTTATCGAGGTCCACCAATCGCCCACTTGGATTCATTAAACAGCCTGGTGAAATTTTGCAAAGCCTCGAGTTGGATCTAGATCAGAGTGCATTGTGACGGGTTGACTTGACGTGGAATGCAGTTGGCGGTGACGCAGGTTGGCGACGTGCTTGGGGACGCTTGAAGCCTCATGTGCCGTTTCAACATGCGTCCGACGTACCATCCGATCCTTCAGCCTGGTCTTTTAGAACCCGTTCTATCTAGAAATCGGCCGGTGTCGCCTGTTGGTGTTGATGGGAGGCTGTGGGAGGACGCTGCGCCGAGTGCTGGTTCGCTCTCATAGTCAGTTGCTAGGCAACTGATCTTCCCTGCAGGTACGTACCGCATGGTCCGCTTCATAGAAGGATAATCGATGATGACGCGGCCGCGGGGGGCCCTCGGCCTGTTGACGTTGGATGCAAGATTATCACTTGTAAACACTGGACACAGCAGGAAAAAGAGATCGTGGACATGTCCCTGAATGCCGGGTTTCTTCCCACTTACTCTAAAGTAGCGGGCCTAGCCGTGACTAGTGTTCACGGCGCTTCAGCGGTTATTCGAAAAGCATTAGAAAAGGACATAGAATGGACGAGATAGAAAAAAAAAAGGTAGCGAGAGTTGGGGGAAGAAACAGCAAAGACCAGAGGCAGGGCACTGAACGGGGCGGGTGGAATGAGCATGTGACCAGGCAGAAGTCGAACTGAGCAAACACAAACAAAAACACTTATTCGACTTTAATGTATTCATTTCAGAAGGCCACTGAGACCGTGGGTGAAAAGAGTGGAGATGGGTGGAAATCGGTGCACTGAATACTGGTGATATGATTCTTGCCTGTTCGTTTGAAAATAGACGGTAGAGGCCAAGGGAATTTTTTTTCACTGGATATTTTCTTGACAGGTCAAACTCCTCGGATCGCGCTCCTGTCTGTTCATTCGATCGAGCGCCCCCTCCCGCTAGGTCTTCGTCGATAAGAAAGCTCCACGATCACGTAAGAATTGAAGTTTCAAGTTCTTAGGGTCGCGCCCTCTGCACGTCAAATTGGTTTGTCTGATTTGTGAAGTGGTCGCGGGGTGACCTACTCGGCGAGAACGGATTGTAAGCGATACTTGTCTCACAATAATGAGATTGTCCACATATTCCAACGAGAGCGAAATTAGATATTGAACGGTGGTCGAAAGAAGCCGTAGTCAAACTTCGTCCCTAGGTGCAAGAGTTAGGCAGGTTTAAACGCCTTTGAGATCGCTTGCACCAAAATCTTCGATGAATGAGAGGCGTGTGGAAGTCGACCGCCCCAAATATGAGATCAAAACGTGCCCCAGCGTTACCTGAACTGTTTTTACCTTCTAGACAAGGGGTGCTCTTGCAGTGCAAGGGGATTCCCTTCCCCAACTTCAGACTACTTAGGTAGACTTTCTTAAGCAGTACTTTAACGAAGTTACCTCGTCTAAAAGACAACCAAATCGGAACTTAGTAGGTTTTGCTCTGAAGTGGGTGACAGGCTTGTTGCAGCCGTGCCTAGGTAGGCTTTGTCGAAGACTTTGCCTACTAACACGATTAGACCGCGCTCGGAGGAAGCCCCTGCACTGCTCAGCCGATACTTGGACCAAGGGGCATGCTTTGATGCATCTTGGTGAGCTCTGGGAAGGTCTGATGTTTGCTTAGATCGGAAGCTTCTTTCCTACTGCGAGGATGGATAAGGGGGCTTGCGGCCAGCTGCGGACCAATCCCGGGCTCGGTGTTAAAAGTCTCTCGCCCATCAAGACCAATGCGCAAAACCCTCGCCAAACCTAGCAAGCAAGCTCTTTCGAGTGATCGAGAGCAATTCAAACTATGGCCCACGTATGCTCAATCACCGCGCTCACTCGAATTTCCGTGCTCTCCAAGTTTAGGTCCCACCAGCTAAAGCGTCACACGACTCGGACAGCCCCTGACACACCCACAGTGCGGTATGAGCGCCGGAATGGGTAAGCATGGTGAAGGTGAGATGGGTCGTATACGAAGCGGCCTGCAAAGAACTACTCTGCCGACTTACACGTTGTCCAACATCGTTACCTCATTTTATGACGGGCTGAGAGATAAAGTCACATTCCATTGATTTTACACAAGGAGCTACAGAGAGATTACCGAAAGACAAGGCTTCACCTTTACGAACAGCAATTGACCGTCGAGCACAGAGAGAAAGAGCATACGCTGGTATGGAATGCACGCGAGACTCTATGAAGAGTGTGAAAGGGAGCAGAAGATCAAGGGAGCAGCCGAAATGTACGAAGAGCCAACCGAAATCCTCGTCCGTTGCTGGGCCTGAAAAAAAGTGGGGGAGGGGAAGAAGAGAAAAAAAAACCCCCCAAGAAAGAACGGGAAAGGGGGAAAGAAAACGAAGGGGACATCATCCACATCAAAAAGAAGAAGCGGATGCGGTATATATCTCACTACAATTCCCCCTTATATCAGCTCCGAGGCTGGGTGTTTTCCTGCCTCGATAGCTTTGCTATAGGATTGGGTCGATCGCAACGAGGGGACCAGGGGCTACCTGCCCTGACGGGCTTGCGGACGAGGTACCGGAGCCGTCCCTCCGAACTGCCTTCGTCCACCTGAAGTACCTGGAGAATTTGAGCCTTGGGGTCGAAACTGTGTTTGATTTGTGGGCGTAGTGATGAAGGTGGTCGGGGTGAAGGTCTGCGGTCCAGCTGGGGCCCCAGCGTACGGCTGCTGTCCGAAACCTGGATTGAAGAACGTTGAGCCCACATTATCAGCTGAACCGTGCTGCATCCAAGATTCTTGTAGGAAGGGTACTCCGACTGTTGGCTGCCCAGACGCGTGATGGAGGCTGCGTGAAGGACCTGCGAATGATGCATTAGCTGGCCATTGGGGGTAGACCGGGGGTGGTTCATGGGCGATAATCGAATCATAGGGCATTCCTGGTCCAGGTTGGGAGGGGGTGCGCTGTGAAGGCACACCATCTTGGGCACCAATCAACGACCCGGGCGTGATGCCAGTTTGAATGCGGCTGGAATAGCTTGCCCCGTGGATCGTGTACTGGGTACCGAGCGTCCCCCCCGCTGGCTCCGTAGGGACCTGTAATCTTGGCGAACTATTTCCAATGGACAGAGCGCGTAGCTCGTTTGACATCTGCCGGACCATGGCTTCCATTGTCCCCAGTCGGGCCTGCGTCGCTTTTAATTCCGAGTCGACCGTTTCAAGCCTTTTTTCAAGATAATAAATCCTGGCATAAGGGTCTGGCTGACTTGGGAGCTGGGGGACAACGCTGGCAGCCGGGGGGGTGTCGGGGGTAAGGGGCCGTTCCTGGACTGCGTCCTGGAATTGCAAAGCCTTGGGCCGACGGACCACCCGGGGGAGGAGGTCTCGGCGGCCCCTCCAAAACCTGTTATCCCAGTGGGCATACCGACCTTGAACCTTACTCTATCAATGGCAATAGTTAGGAAGTTAGACGCCTACCAGTTGCAAAGGCCAAGGGTGCTCACCCTATCCCGCTTCTCAAATCCGTAGTTGTTGAGCTGCTTTTGAAAGCTTCCCCATTGCTTCATCTCTGGGAAATAATTGGGTAAGACATTCGTGACGAACGCTTTGATACTTGGAATGAATAGACCGCGTGACTCTCCATCTTGGTACCAGTGGATGAACGCATTCGTGGTTTCATTCTCTAACAGCCTACGCCTGGCCATCAGTGCCCCAGGCGATGGGAAACAAAGGTGCAAAGGACCTCACTCGAAAAGCCGAACCGGGAACCGTCTGCTTAACGAGTCGCCATTGGGTGCTTCGTAGCTCGAACTTTGCGGGCCGTCCGGGGGGTGTTGGGTGGAGGGTTGAGAATGGGGAGGAAGGGAGAGGGCGGCAGACGATGTCTTGCGTAACCGGGGGTGACCGGGTTGAGGGGTGCAAATGAACGGGTTGTTTTGGGAGGCCATTACGTGAGACAAAGGAACCCCTTTTTGCTTTTGTGAATATGGACAAGTGAAGTGAGGGAGAGACGTGTTGCTTTTAGTGGGAGACGGTGAAGGCAAGGCGAGCGGAACGTCAGATGAGGGTAGGACGTCTGGCACTGGGAGGGGGGGGGAGGATAGAATGGTATAATAAAATGGTGGCGACTGACTATCATGAAAGCTGTTTTAACCCCTCCGGATTCGTGAGGTACTTCCACAAAACCTTCCACATTTTCCAAATTTCCCAGGACCTTCCAAGCCCCAGCCACGCGAGATGGGAGCACTGCATCGAGCGTCCGTCGCACCCGGCCGGCCGCGGCCGAGTCGTCACCTTGGGGTATTTAAACAACCTGTCGAAGGTAAGCAAAGGTCTAGGACTAGTGAGACTGGAGTTGGCAGTGGTGAGTGTACGGGGCATAGATATTTCGGCGAGTTGCTAGGTGAAAGACTCTGGAGCTGTATGTTTGACCAGGAGCCCAAACAATTCCAGGTCATGGACTTCCACCTTTTGTTTTAGAAGCGGGATATACGCCAAGAAATCCTCATTGGCTTCCCAGAGTACGGGCGACACGAGGATGCCTCGTTGTCACCAGGAGTTCGTATTTTTGGAAGAAAAAGAAATACGAAAAGAAAGCACTGATGGTTGGGGGTTAACTTGAAGGAAAGCAGCACGGCTTTTCTCACGGTTCGACATCGAATCTCCACCAGCTTTTCGTGCTGACAATTGGCTTCTGACCCGGACAAGGATGACAAGTTCACCCTACCCATCTATAAGTCTTCGGATCAGATAAAGATATTATGTAAGGAAGTAGGGGCTCCACACGTTAATTATAAAAAGCAGAAACAGACGCCTAGTAGGAGGAACATGACGGTCAACCGCGGTTGCGACAGGCTGAAGACAAAATAACATTCAATTGATGTTGCACAGGGAACTACAGAAGGATATCGGAAGCCAAGGCCTCATATTTACACAACAAGGGATCGTTGGCCACAGAGAGGAAAAGAACAAATTGGCACTAAATCGAAGGGGGCCTATATGTAAGAGCGCGAAAGGCAGCAGAAGATTGCGGGTGCAACCAAAACGCATGAAAACAAACAGGAAAAGGGAGCAAAAAGGAAGGGACCCCATCCCGAAAAGGAGAATTTCTGAAACGGATACGGTGGATGTCTCACCACTATCGTTCCCACATATCAGCTCCAAGGCGAAGCTTCTCCAATGTCTCGATAGCTTTGCCATAGGATAAGCCTCGATTGCAACGAGGGACCAAAGATAACTAGAACCAGCGCGGGCCCGGGGGGGCTTGCTTCGGAGGTACCAGAAACGTCCCTCCAGACCTTTGGGGGCCTGAAACTCCAGGAGAGTTTGAACTTCTGGGACGCCCTTGTGCCTGACTTGTGGATGCAGTTGCGAAGTTGTCCGGGGTGGGTCCAGCTGAGAAGCTGGCGTTCTGCTGTCCGAAACCTTGATTTTGATTGAAGAACGTCTGGCCTATGTCACCCACGAAGCCGTCGTGTATGAAAATTTCCACCCCCATTGGTTGCCCTGAAGCGGGATGCGTAATGCGTGAAGGATGTGCGGACGATGCATGATCTGGAAATTGAGGATGGACAGTGGGCGGTCGGTGAAGGGAAGCTGGATTAATCGTATCCATTCCCGGTCCCATTGGAGGTACCGGAGGCGTCCCTCCAGACCTTTGAGGGCCTGAAACTCCAGGAGAGTTTGAACTTCTGGGACGCCCTTGTGCCTGACTTGTGGATGCAGTTGCGAAGTTGTCCGGGGTGGGTCCAGCTGAGGAGCCGGCGTTCTGCTGTCCGAAACCTTGATTTTGATTGAAGAACGTCTGGCCTAGGTCACCCACGAAGCCGTTGTATATGAGAAATTCCACCGGGTTGGGTACCCCACCCATTGGTTGCCATGAAGCGCGATGCGGAATGCGTGAAGGATGTGCGGACGATGCATTATCTAGTAATTGAGGATGGACAGTGGGCAGTCGGTGGAGGGGGGCTGGATTAATCGCATGCATTCCCGGTCCCATTTGGGAGGGGCCGCCTTGTGAAAGTCCACCGTTGTAGGCACCGATAGGGGACTTCGTTGGAAACTCCTGATGAACGGCGCTGGGATGGCCTGCTCCATTTATCGAGGGCCGCCGGCTGACCTTTCCTCCCGCTGGCCCGTCGTGCACCTGCGAATTCGGCAAAGCGTTTCCGCTGGACCTCGGGCCTCGCCGTCTTGACAGCTTCTGGACGTCGGCTTCCAGTCTCGCGATTCTCTCCTCCGACGCCGAGTAACGAGCCTCCATATTCTTTAATGCCAAGTTGGTCGTTTCGAGTTGCTTGGTAAGGTAATTGATTATAGCATAAAGGTCTGGCTGGCTTGAGGACTGGGGGATCATTGTGGCAGTCGCGGGTGGAGGTTGAACAGGGGGGTGATTCTGGGGCACAACAGGCAAAGTCTCAGGGCGACGCTGCACTTGAGAGAGGAGGTCTGGGCGGCCACTCTGAAATTTGTTATCCCAGTGGGCATACCAAGCTTGAGTCGCACTCTACCGAGGGCAGTAATTTTTATTAGAAAGCTCCCAAATACAAAATGATACAGGTCAACGGTACTCACCCTATCTCGCTTCTCAAATCCGTAGTTATTGAGCTGCTTTTGGAAGCTCCCCCACTTTTTCATCTCTGGAAAGTATTTGGGCAGGACATTTTCGACGAACGCTTCGATGCTCGGAATGTCTAGACCCCAACGTTCTCCATCTTGACGCCAGAAAATGTACTCGTCCATGGTTCGGCCCTCTAACATCCTACGCCCGGCCGTCAGTATCCAAGCGATGAGAAACAAAGGTGCAAATTCCTCACTCAAAAAGCTGACCCGTGAACAGTTTACTGAACGTGTTGCCATTATGTCCTTCCTGGCAGGAACTTTGCGTCTCGTCCGTGGGGTGCCGTGTTGAGGATTGAGGATGGGGAGAGATGGGGAGTGAATGAGCCGACGACGTCTTGCGCGGACGGGTGTCACGCTGTTGAAGGGTGCAAGGGGGTCGAGCGTTACGCGAGATCATTTGTCCTGGGACGTGAGACAAAAGGGGCGCTTTTTTGCTTTTGTAGATGGGGACAAGTAAAGTCAAGGGCGACGTCTACGTTTGTTGAGAGACGATGAAGTCGGTCCGAGCGGGGCGTACGTCGTGATGAGAGGGGGGAGCACGTATGTCACGGACTTGGAGGGGAGGGGTGGGCCGGTCTGACCAAACGATGATAGAGCTGGGCGACCCCTTCAATGCTTTTAACCATCTTTCCTCGAGGCACTTCCAGAAGGCCTTCGACATTTCTACGTCCTGGGACATAAGCGCCCACGACGCAAGACGGGGGGCACCGCACGGCCGCACCGCGTTGCGTCAGTGGTCCACTAGATCTTCGCCTTTGAGTTTTCAAACAGTCTGTCAAAAGCAAGCAAAGCACTAGGATACGCTGTGACGAGTCTCCTTGCCATGGGACAGAGACATCTCCGAGTAGAACCCGGGCCGTATATTTGGGCCCAATCCGCGAGTCCCAAACATTTCCAGCCAACTTCCACCTGGTGTCTTAGAAGCGGTATATACGCGAATAAACCCTCATTGGCTTACAGGCTGCGGATGTCAGTGCACGAGAACGGCTTTGTCACCACGAGTGCGTATTTCGGAAGAAGAAAAGGAAACACGAAGGGATGGGCCGTCAGTGAGTTGCTTAAAGGTCTGCTTTCTCACGGTTCTAGCCGGTACCCGGCCTCTAATGGCTATGCTGTTGGAGATAGATCGTTTCTGACAATCATAGCAAGTTGTTTCTACCCTTCTACAAGTTCCAAATGGCATAAAGGTCCTCCCGAATCTTAAAGGGAGTGGGGGTCCGCACACTCAAGAGCAGAACAGCCACTGCCGAGAAAGGCGTGAAATCTAACATAGAGCCCGCCCCCAACGCCGAAAACTCCACCGTGGTGACGCGCTCCGGCCTCACCTCCTCCCACCTAAGCACCACCGGCCCGCGAGGCCAAAACGTCCTCCCACCCTCCCATCCCGCCTTTCTTGGGTTTCTCATTGACTCATGTCGGATGAAGGAAAAGGAACTGGCACAACTACGGCGGCACCAACGGCCAAAACCATGACCATCAAGACTGGCCGAGAAGCTTTGCGAGAGGCGTTCTCTGACCCTCAGACTTATCTCACAGTTAGCTACTTCGAAAGTCGGTATCTTCTCGTTACTATATTTATGGTAAGTCCTGACGCAGAACAACGATAACATATGCACTTCCCTTGATGAGCTAATTTACCAACCAACCATTCGGGGAATCGTCACGACAGGGATTCCTCCTAGATAGAATCCAAAACATCGTCGCGCCAATAACTCGACACCGGAATCCTACACACTTGGAGAGGGACCAGGATCGCCAGGGCGACGTTAATAACGAACCCGTCACAGGCCCATTTTCCGCTCTCAAACGTATCATCTCCAGTTTCCGTCGAACATTCAACAAAGCCCTATCTTACCTCGTCCCCATCGACTTTCACCTCAGTAAAAATCGATTTATATTGAGGATTCCAACCTTGTTTTTAATGTATCGAACGATGTGGTTGGTGATCATGCTGATGCTGCAGTCCGCAGCGAACTCGGAGAAGGACTCATGGGTTAGCAAGTGGTCCCCCCTGACGGACTGGATGAACGACCAGTTGGCGAAGAAGGATATGAAAGACGTTGCGTGGATGGGATTTGTCTCGGTGTGTTTGACTTTGGCCGTCAGTAAGTCAGGACTTCTCGGGTCTGCCATACCTAACGGGGCGTAACCTTTTTACTGACATGCTTCCTAAAAACTCGGCTCAAAGCCGCTCTAAATAACGGTCTTGATGGAAGGTATAGAAATAGAGTTAATTGCTATGGGTCGATTCACTAACCGCTGGGTCATTTTCCGCAGTGGAACTGTTCGGACGTCCCTGACGTTCAACCTCGTCGACTTTGGTATCCTGATGCACTACATCGGCTCTCCCGTGACGCATTCCATCAAGCCGCAAGGTTTGCCCAGTCGTCCGGACATTCACGGGTTGCTGTCCATGCTTGGTCCCGTTCTTGACGTGCGTCCCACCAACCTCATACCTATCGAGTATTAGTCATCTTACTCTATTTTCCTCCGCCCCAGCTCACGATATACCACACGATGGGAATCTACAAACCTTACTCGCACAATCGGCTTATCCCCTCCCTCGTCTCTTTCACAACCATCCTCTTCTCACACTGGCTCAACATCCTAGTCGGACCGGACTCATTCTTCGCAACGCACAACAGCGCCATGGCTTACTTTGACAGCATGATGCTTGTAGCCGTATCCACGACCTGGCTTCTCAAAGTGCTCACGTTCGTCCTTTTGGAAGGGTCGTTGGATGCTGCGAGCTTGTGGACGATGCCGGCGAATATGAGTTTGCGGTCGGAAGACGATGCAAGGACGGTGTTGCTCAAGTTGATCGTGGCTAGTTTCTCGACTACGGCAGTTAGCGGGCTTTCAAACGAGATGCCGGGCTTGAAGCTCAACTCAACTCAGCCAAACAACCTTACCGAGGCGGACGACGACGAAGGCGAATTCGTAGCGATCTTACCAGACGGCCGGGTCCTCGTCAGCGGCCATAACCACCGTCACCACCACAGCAATCCAAATGGAAGTTCCGGATTGGGTCGGGAGATTAAAAAGATCAAAGCACGTGAACCCGAAATGTCTGATGCGCTGTTCGGAGGATGGTTGGAACGTGGAAGATGGAGGCTCATCGCAAAGCTAGTAAAGAGCATCTGGAAGTTGATCAAAGTCTCCATTTACCTGTTGGTGAAGAGGACAGGATTGGGTTGGTTGCTGTCGCTCCTGGTGAAGGGTCTTGTGGTGACGACAGGGAGAGGAGCATCTTGGATAGAACCGGCCGAAACCACAGCAGTTGTCCCTCCGTCGTACCAAGACGCGGTAAGTCGCAGTGTCCCGCAACTTGGGGAAAATGCACCTTGCTGAGTTGAATTTGCGGATAGAACCAAGATAGTCGCGGTGAACGTGACGACATCGACGGGGACTACAACCGCTTCCTTCGCGGTGTCAGTATCACGAGCGACGGTGACGGAGATTACCAACCGCCTGCTGAAGACGACTATGACGATGCACAAGATGGATGGAACTTTTCAGACGATGAAGGCGAGGCAACCGAAACCGAAGATAACCGCGAAGTCGAATCCTCTTTAGCTCTTATCGAGCCTTCCTCGGACGTAACATCGACCTCAATCCTGCTCTCCCACTTGCTCGACACCAGCACATCACCAATGACCCGACGGCGGTTCCAAAGCTCGTCACTCTCGTCCACCGGCCTGGCCGCTGCATCTTCCTCGCAGTTTACCTCTCCCGCTGCCTCGCAGCAGGTGAGAACGCGAAAAAGGGAACTCGACGACGACGAGAAGAGCACGTGCATCGTCTGCTTGGATAGCCCAAGAGACGTCGTATGTTGGCCTTGTCGCTGTTTGAGCTTGTGCGATGGTTGCCGAGCTAGCTTGGCTACGCAACCTATAAGCCAGCATTTATGTCCTACTTGTCGCACCCCGTGAGTCTCCACTTTTGTGATCCCTAGCGTTGTCCTCCTTCTGACCCTATCCTTCATTCATTTGTTGGTTTATGACTTGCAGGGTAGAAGGATATTCTAGGATCTTTATACCCTAGGTGGTTAAGTAAAGCCGATTGGATGTGGAAATCTATGCGAAAATTCTATATAGTGCACTAAACGTTTTTGCTATCGTTGCGGGGGAGGGGGCTACGAGAAACGTGTGTCAGGGCTACGTTCTGAAAACTTGATATTGGATGCCTTCGCAGACAAGAGTCTCTTTATGAAAGTTAAAACTCTTCGTTTTTCGTTTGAAGGAGAAGGTGAAGCTGGAGGCTGTGAGCGCAGTTCATGTCGCCGGCGGAGGGAGAGGGTGGGTTGAGGTTGGATGATCAGTCCTGGTAACGTACATAATGAACGGCCCGGAGCTGTGGAAAACGCCACAGCCGCGTTTGCTGGTCGGCTCAGTACATCCTACCCCAACCCACCCCCTCTTTCCAAATGACCAGCACTTACGAGCACATCCAAGGCCGCAAATGGTGGGCAAAAGGGGTAATTACCGATGACCTTGTCCGGAAGGTCCGGTGCCTCAGCTTTGTGGCCCACGAGAACGTTGAAAACTTAGGCGGTGATGGGCAGCCCCCGACCAACCATTGGTCCCTATCCCTGTCCTTCCAGGACAACGCGTCACTTCATCTCGATATGATTCCAGCCGACGGTATTAATGGGACGATCGTTGTCGAAAAGAGGGACTTTGCCGTCGAGGAAGGAAGCGTGTGCATCGTTTCCGTATTTCCCATCTCTGATGCGACAGTCGACACGATTTTTCGCACCATCATTGATAATAGGAGGGACGACTACCAATTCGCTCCTATCGGAGAAGGATGCAGGTTTTGGCTCGCGACCCTAGTAGGCGACCTGGCGAATGCAGGCATCATCTCACTACTGGACGCCGAAACTGTACGAATTGCTCTTGTAGGGTACTACCCCTACCCTCCTGGAACTCCGGCCATAGAAAGGCCGATGCAATCCGGAAGGTTTTTGTAATTTGATCAACCTCAGTTGTGAGTTCTGATTACCTTGTCACCCGCCGCGTATCACGCTGCCGTACTGAACCATACACCACAGAATCATCTCATTCTTACGACGTGTGGTCATCTCCACGGTCTGGTGCCATTCATTAAGATTCGAGTTGTCTCGCTCCACGCGCAAATATCTTTCAACGTGAGATGTGTAATGGTGGTGATGTTCTCGTATTTCGATTATGAAACAGATTTGATTGGAGTTCTGACCAGAAAAGTAGCTTCTTTATACGAGTGGGTATGAAAACCAAAGCAGGGCATGAAGCGGCGATGCGCGCATTCGAGTATCTTGAGCGAGCACTTAAGATAGCTGTTGTCTAGAGATAGGCGGGAAAGATTGATAGCGCTAGATCCATCGGTCCGTTTGGCGGTAGCTTTAGATGCATCGGATACTAATATGGAACACGACCTGGGCTATTCAATTCTTAGGGGATGGTCCTGGAGATAGGTACCACTCATTGGTTGGCAGACCTAGGAAGCATCCCAATCGACCTTGAGCTATTGCAGAGCGGACCCGATGGACGGAGAACCCGAGCTGTCCTCGCTCCGCTTGGGGCCATCTGAGGAGCAGTAGGAGGCCTCCGACAAGGGCTTATTTTGCGAGTTAAAGTTGAATGGCCAGTATTGGCTTAGCGTAGCCGATAGACGAGCCAGACACTATATCATTTTATGAGAGTCCTCGCTACTTCTACGTACTGCAAGTCGCATTTAGGGTTAGCCCATATTAGGTACGCTACAGCAATCCACTACAAATATGAGTCCGTCGAGAGCAGAGGTTTGGAGATTTAGAATTTCCGAACATGTCATAATTCCAGTCGAAGGGACCTCGATCAATATTCTTCCATTCCCAGAGGAGGCGGTTGATTGCGACATCCGCGTTACAGCTGAGGAAGGCAGCTACGTCTAAACGGTCTTGAAGGTCGCCGACCAATGTAACTATTTCACTGAAGTGAAATTTCAGAGGGATAAATACGGGCACTGGACATCCGAGTCGAAATGCTCCGGTTCCCGATACCATCGCATCTCCCTCACACCACTGGGAAAACACATTTGGGCAATCTATTCTTGAGCTCACAAGATCGCCAAGAATCCCCAAGAAGCGACCGATTATTGGCACCAATTTCTCCATCGACAGTTTAATCTCTGCATCATTGGACACTCTTGCCCAAACATCGAGTAAGACTCGGAGCGCAAATAACTCCACAACTTTCCTGTCATCTTGGGATGCGACGTCAATTGCGTCGAGACTCCGTAGTGCGCTCCCGATCGACCCAATGAATCCATCCTCGACGAGTTTTCGCACCCATCTGTTTGATGGGATTATGATCCAATTGATGAACATTAAGGAGTCAAGCCAATCAAGCCAATGATTGGGCCCCCTGAGACGCTTGATAATCTGCAAGCCAAGGCCAGCGTTCATCCAAGATTCGGGAAGGGGTTCCCGCCCTGTGCCAAACCAGCATTGCTGGTATATCACTTTTTGCCACCTTTCTCTTCGGGTACCGTTTTTGTCGGCAAGACCTGAAACGATGAATGTTACAAGTTGAGGGTGTCGTTCTATACCTTCCAGGCGGCCGCCAGAGTATGCACGTCTTGACAACCATTCGAAAGTCTCAAGAACGAAGTCTGCCGGTGATACTGGTAACATTTCCGTGGAAGAAACGTTTGCGAGGGCAATACATTCGAGCGCTTGCCATAAGGCCGTAAGTACTCCGGACCGTTTGGTCAAGTGCCCTGCCAGTGGGTCGCTCCCAGGTGTGAAGGCACCCATCGCTGCCACAGTCTCCATCCAATAGCCTACTTCTCTTGGATCGACTCTGGGGGAGGGAGGTCCGATATCTAGCATTAGATCGATCAAGTGCTTGTGTTCGATTTGAAGTGACGGGTGGCTTAAGTCCAGGCGCCTGGGCCATGCTCGGCGTATAAGAGCAGTATATACCTCGGCAGCCTCAGGCTGCATCCCGGCAGCTCTGGCCCACCTGAGCGCAGTGACGCCATAAAACAAGGCACCTTCCAAATTGCGGCCCAATTGACGTCTGGGAAAGGCTTATCAGTTAGTTGGCGGTCATGGATGGGACTTTGGATTTACGCACCCGTTGTAGGCCTCCCAAGCCCAATAGCTCCTTTCATGACCACCACCACGTGACAAGGGAATATGGCAAGAGGCTTCTGCGAAGTTCCACATAATGGAAAGACCCAAAAGGCTCAGTATCGTATCGTCATATGGTTCACGTACGACCCCCGCCAGGAGGCGCCACCCAGGAAATTTGCCCCCTACGATCCATGTCCGTAGGATAAGTTTCTTGAGTGTATAGCTGGCATTGGACGAGGGAGGTAGCTCGGATAGTCCATTTCTCATGACGTACTCGAGCTGGAATAACTTTGGACCATGTCGGGATACGAAGAGCTCTCGCCGAAACTCCGCGTCCACCTCCAACCATTTTCCGTCATTTCGGGGTCGCCGTTGAACGAGGTGACATACAGCCGATCCAAATGATTCCGCTATATCCTTGTTTATCTCGGTTGGTTGCTCTTGCCAGTTTTGCAGTGCTCTGGAGGTCAGCAGCAAGAGCTGACGCCAAGTCGCGACATCCTGCAAGACGGCGTCACAAGCCGGTGCATCGAGACAGCACATATTCCGGGCGACAATCAGATGCTCCGCTGGATCGGATGTCATTTCTAGAAGCCAGCAAGCGGCTTGCGCGTCAATCCTCGAGCGCTTTTCGCTGCTGTTCGGTGTGGACGGTCGTGTGGTCCCTGCCATGACATGACGACGTCCACCTAGTTGACCGGGTAGGAGACGACCGCCCAACCTGGAGAGTAACGACTCTTTCCATCGACCTGCTAGCGGTCGAACATACCTTAGGGTGCCTCGAAGTGCTCTCGATGGGGCCGATTGATAGGGACAAGATGACGAAATCGCCCCTACCACGATTGTGGCCCCAGCGAGCGTGGCCCCAAGAGCGAAGAATGCAATTACAGTTCCTGCCACCACATTATTGATGGGAATCAGGAACAGAGAAAGGCCCGCGAAGAAAAACATCACGGATAGAAGGAGGAGGTTGGGAAGAAACACGATCGTGCCCTCTAAATGCCACTGCTGCACTCCCGAGAACTTTTGCTGACGAATTCGGCCTTGTTCCTCCAGCGAACCCCTCTGGCCGGTCCGATCGAGGCTTTGCAGCCATTCTTTTCCAAGCATCGCTCCTACAGCAGCAAGAAGACTGCAGCATAGGCTGACGTAAAGCAAGCAGTTGGCAGCGATTGCTGCTGGTTGAGGAGAGAAGTCGGCGGAAATGTTGGTCTGGGGGATGGTGCCATTGATTGAATCCCGCGAGGCTATGAGACGAAGGAGGGCATTGGTCTCAGCGGAAGGGTCGGGTGAAAGGTTCGGCATGGTGAGGGAGATGAATGTCGTGTTTACTGCAGAGAATAGACCAGCCTGTGCAGAATTAAAAGTGAGGAACGGTAGCTGAAGCGCCTCGTACTTTGAATACTGACAAATATCAAGAGGACGTCCAGGTTTCCATTCAGCTTCTTGGACATTTCTTTGTCCGTCCGATCCGCGAGGTCATCATAATGTTTCCAGAACTTTCCAATTTGACCGAATCCACGTGTAGCTTTACGGATGTACGCACCACCTTGTAGGATATTACTTTCAGAATTGTTTTGCTGGTTCTCCATTCGCCACAGGAGAGGAGGCGAGCGATATGGGATGGTAGTGATGATTACGGTCCAATTTGCCTGATTTTCTGATCCTTGATATATTGCCCCCGTCGGCGCTTCGCCTACAGCTGCAACACGCCGGAACCACGAGCTCTCTTGATTTATCTCACAAAATGTGAGCATTACCGCTGTATTGGGCCGCTTTATTGCTTTCCTGATTCGGACTCTGACTGATCGCTGAGACAAGCAGCTTACCTCCCTAGGGAGCTTGCCCTATTTCGGCAAGTGGTTCGATCGGTATCAATATCGAATCTCTTCAATGCCACGAGGTCAATAGAAGCAAGCAAACTCTATCGAACCTGTTACATGGGAAATAAATAAACAGTGGGAGTGGGACAGCATGTGTACACACGTGCGTTCGATTTAGCTGGTTCAGGTTGGCGAGTAGAGGTAAGTAGGCATCATCTCACCATTGGACGCCGAAATTGCATTTGTAAAGTATTACCCCTACCCTTCTTGAACTCCCTGAAGGTTTTTGTAATCTGATCACCGTCTGATCACCGCAGCTGTTAGTTCTGATCACCTTGTCACCCCCCGCATATCGCCTGGTTGCCGCAAGTACTGCAACAGAAACGACAGAATCATATCATTCTTACTACACGCGGTTAGCTCCACGATCTAGCGTTATCTATAAGGCTCGAGTTGTCTGGCTCCACGCGCAAGTATCTGGAAACATGAAATGTGTAGTGATGATGATGTCCTAGTATTTCGATTATGGAACAGATTTGGTTGGCGAGGCCGAGGTACAGCTCTGACCAGAGTAGTAGCTTCCTATACGAGTGGGTATTAAAATCAAAGGAGTTGACGTGGCGTAAGCATTAGAGCTTCTTGGGATGTTGTTGTTATAGTTTGGCGTCCGGGGGTGGGGGGGAGCTATATGCAAGCAGGGGATGAAGAGGCAATGAGCGCCTTCGGGTATCCTGAGCGAGCACTTGATATGGCTCTTGTCGGGGGATAGCCGGAAAGGTTTGGTAGCGCTAGATCCATCGGTCCGTTTGGCAGTAGCTTGAGATGCATCGGAGACTAGTATGGAACGCCCCAGTTGAAGGCGTAGGGAGTCCTCCAGGGAGGGAGAGGTTTTGCACTTGGGGCCGGCTGACTGGGGTTTTGGCTTGAGACGAGCTTGGCCCAAAGTGCTTTGCGATCCACCTTTGTGGAATCGGTTGATACGGATGTATCCGGGCCTTTGGGGACCGGCGGGAGAGGGCAATCGACGTTGGATATGGTCAGCTTGTCCGAGGAGAATAATGTCGTTTGGTAATGAGCCCAGCGGTGATCTGGGGGATGGTCCTCAATTGGGACCGGAGGACGAGGTCTCGTGGTTACGAGCTCGACGGTCTGGTCTTGACCCTCGTCTTCATAGATTCCAAAAGTGACTGACTCTTCGAGGGCGTCTTCCCAATTGTGCGCGTATTTGATACGATTTCGCATTAATTCTCGTGGATCTACGAGGGGCGGAAGAAATAAATGAGGTTTGTCGACGCATCGATCCCAAATTCCTGATAACGCTGACCTGAAGGGCCGACCCATCCAGGTGGATACCCCCAGAACATCATCCCACCGCAAGATCCTTCTGCGCGGCCACCATCGAACCAAGGAACGCAGTCCTGGAACTCCGAATCAGGATCCAGCGGGACGTCTCTTGGAAGACCGACTGCTTCCCTCAGCTCTGCACCAACAACGCGACCAGGTTGGAACTTGTCCACCCATTCCAAACGCTGTTTCCTCCAAAGCGGGGCGGAGAAGTATCGACGGCCAAAATCGGGGTGTTCCTCACCGTCGCCGTCTCCGGAACTACCTATCCCGGACTCTTCGTAGGCTGTACGAGCCGCTGCAATTCGTTGGGGATCCCGAGGTTCAGGGCACGAGGAGAGGACGTGATCTTGGGAAGAACAATTAAAGCATGCTCTTTATTAAAGAAGGGTAGTGTAAATTAACATATGAAGGGGCACAGGAGGGGCTGAAGGTAAGGACCTTATTCGCAAGGAGACGGTATCTTCTCCTTGAGAGGATGAGATACCGAGAGGTTCTATTTCGTCGAGGCGGTCGTATGAAATAGATGCGTCCGAGTTGTCTGCGTTGGATCCTTCCACATCAATAAATACTCCGGCTAATATATTCAAAACAGGTTCTCAGCATGAAGAGGACGAGTCCGGAGATATGAAGTAACACCTACCACACCCCGATAAATCTGGTACGTCCGGAGAGCCTTCTAGAACCCCATACTCCTGGGCGGTCATGACGACCCCTCTTTCTTCTCCTCTGGTTTCAAGCTGTCGTACCATTCCAAAGCCTTCAGGATCTCCGGCTCGCCCCATCGACCTTTGGCTTGCATCTTGTCGTTCAGGTGAAGAACTGGGATCTCGTACTTGTATTTGCCTCTCCATCTAATAGGCACGGAGCCAACCGTTAAATGTCAGTAATTGTACGGTTTGCATGGTCACTCCGAGCAAGCCTTACTTCTCCCGACCCTCGTCGTAGATGTTGATAGTCTCGAGTTCGAATGGTCGCTACAGCATACGGCCGGCGTTAGTACGCCACGAAGAAAAGCCACAGCGAGCTTAATGTCTTATACCTTTTGCCTAACAACTTCAAGCGCTTCCTTGGCAGTCTATTGAGTGGTTTAAGGGTCAGCTTGGAGTGAACTGTTTCGAAGATCGCCTTTGAATACACGCACAACGCAAAGAGAACACTGCTTTCCCACAAAGAGCGTAAATTTAGGTAAAATCGCTCGACTTGACATCCAGAGACGTCGAAAAGAAAGGGCTTAAATATGAGAGATTCGGAACTTCGAAACTTGACGCGCGGAAGTTTGCGGCTGAGGTACACTACGGTGCGAATGTCGGTGCGAATGATGAACGAGCGGTCGGTCGCACGGTCGGTTTTCGACGAGTTTCATCTTTTTGGTTTTCGATTCTCGCTTCGCCCTTGCCTTACTGTTTTCGCTCTCCAACCGGTTCCACAGATGTTAAGGATACGGGCTTCGCGCTCCGTCAGCACACTACTACATGCACCGAAAAGGCCTATCCGAAATGGGCAATTTTTCTCCACCTCGGTCAAATCAAGTCCGACGGAGACATTAGTGACGGCGTTATCAGGCACTCAACCCAGGTTTAACCTCCCCGGAACCAACGTAAAAGTACTGAGGACTCCAAGAGAGTACTACGGGAACCTCATTGTGCGATATTCGGCCCCGCTCGACCCGGTGTTTTTATAGAGCTAATGCTTCGTTCCGAAATAGGACATGATCAAACGCGCCAAACGACGCATCGTCCTCTCCTCTTTGTACATTGGGACAGCAGAAAAAGAACTGGTACGTCTAGCATTCCTTAATTTGATCTATTCCTCTTGTCTAATGCCTACAACTTAGCTTCAAGCCCTCCACACCGCCCTCCAATCCAACCCACAACTGACGCTCGACCTCCATCTCGACCTTTTGCGCTCAACGCGACCCGAAACCCCAAGTACTGCCGAATTCCTCTTGCCGTTAATCAAATCGTTTGGCGAAGACCGGGTCCGGATCCACTTGTTTCGAACGCCGAAACTGAAAGGCTTGACGGCGAAACTGGTTCCAAGGAGGTTCGACGAAGGATGGGGGACGTGGCATGCGAAATTATATGCGGTAGATGACGAAGTCATGATTAGCGGGTAGGTGAGAGGGTTCGCGCCCCAATAAGATAAAAATATGAACTGACTGCAGGACATTGCTTCCCGTTGAGATAGAGCGAACTTGAACTCGTCATATTTCACGGACCGCCAAGACAGGTATCTTCATTTCAAAGACCAGCCATCCTTGACGAACTACGTGATCGACTACGCTTCGACGATGATTCCCTTCACGCATCGACTTGTCCCAGTTTCAGGGCATGAAAGCGGTCCAGAGAGCTACCGAACGGAGTGGAGGAACCAAGAAATTGGTCCGACGTCGTTCGAAGCCTCGGGTAAAAAAGCATTCGAAAGTCTACAGGAGCGATGGCGGAGTGTGCAACCGGCAGGGCCCAGCGGATCAGATACGACAATATTCCCTGTAATTCAGTCGGGCGTGTTGGGTGTACGAGAGGAAGAAATGGTCATTGACAGGCTATTTGACTGCGTATCGGAGTCGGCTGTCCCTACGACAGTGGACTTGACGAGCGGATACTTTGGGTTGTATGCACCATACAAGAGCAGGATACTTTCGTCCCCGGACAGCATTCGATGGAGGATTGTTGCCGCGGCTCCCAAGGTGCGCCGGTCGCGTTTGTTTGAGGGCGTGTTAGTGACCTTTTGGAATGAAAGGCAAACGGGTTTTACGGATCCAAAGGGATTTCTGGCCGATTGCCCGAGGCATATACCTGGCTGGAACGGCGTTTCTGGGGTGCAGCCTCCAAGGCGGGGAAAATTTCTCCGCAAGATAGTAAAGTGGAATTAAGCGAATGGGAGCGACAGGGTTGGACGTATCATGCCAAAGGTGAGGACTACTATGCTACCTGCCAGTTCGGGCGTGGCTGACGTGTGTTTTAGGTATTTGGGTTCGCTTCGGAGAAGACTCATCGGATCATGGCTCCACGCCGGCCATCTCGCTCTTTGGTTCTACCAACTTGAACTCACGGTCCGCCAACTTGGACACGGAGTTGTCATTTATGATGGTTACGTCGTCACGAGAGCTGTCTAAAACCCTTGCCGAAGAAGTTGACGGAATCAGGGAGAATGCTTCCATTGCGGGTCGGGAGACATGGGAGCGGAGCGAGCGGCGTGTGCGGTTGTCTACGATAGCTATGGCGAAGATGGTGACGGGGATGTTATGATGTCACGACCAAATTATAATCACGTGATGCGGGCCTGACGTCACACTTGTCGTATGAAGTGGTGCTTGCCGGTTTGCTTGGCAATGACGCAAAGGACTGTTACAGTCAGGGCTGTTGGTTTTTGTTGCGTTATAAAATAGACTGAGCTTGGCACCCAAGATCTTCCACCAGGCGTTCACCCCCACTCCTGTTCCCGTCGCCCAGCAGTAGCCACCAAGTCCCCACCCGATTCTCCTTGCCCATCATGTCCAACACCGCTCAGCCAGCAATGGTCAACAACAACGTTGCGCCGGGAGGGGCCTACAACGAAAAAGGAGCCCCAGGCACGAGGGGAGGACATACCTTTGGAGGAGTATTCAGGCTTCATGCGTTCGACCTCTTAGTCATGTTGTTCATGGGAAGTAAGTTGAAAACACGCAACGTTGCCGATGTCGCGTTCGTCGCATCTCACGTGTTGCTATTTTTAAACTAGTGATCGGCCTTGGAGTCTATTTCGCCAAGCCGGCACCCACGCGAAATTTCCCAATCACCTTCAATGACGGAGAGATCGTCTACCCGCAATACGCTTACCCCCTTCGAAAGGAGATTAGTATGTACACCTCTCGCTTGCTCGGTGTCACAGTGTTTAACGTATTTGTTGCTCTAGTTCCCATCTGGTTAGCGGCTCTGTTGTCGTTCATCGTTCCATTCATCTTCTTCTGCATCTTCCAAATCCGCCGACGAAGCATGTACGACCTGTTCACGACGACCTTGGGTCTCATTCAAGCCCTTGAGACTGCTGCTGTCTTCCAAGTCTTTTTGAAATGGTTGATTGGTGGCTTCCGTCCACACTTCCTTGAAGGTGGGTACCTTACATCCCTCTTTCCCGTCCTGCTAATCACTCATGTGCCGTCCATCCGTATAGTTTGCAAGCCTAACGTTCAAGGGCCTGGCGCCGGTAGCGGATTCCAACAAATTTACTACACTCGGGAAGTTTGCACTGGTGACGAAAAGCAGATCAACGACTCTCTTGAGAGTTTCCCTTCTGGACACTCTACGGCTGCTTTCGCTGGCTTCGTGTATCTTTTCTTGTACTTCAGTAAGGACCACTCCCCCCCCCCCTCTTCAGCAAACCCCAAGACTGATCGGAAATTTCTGTCTAGACGCACAACTCAAGGTCAACAGCGACCATCGCCCTGCCTACTGGAAGATCGTCCTCACCATTGCACCTTTACTCGGTGCCACGTTAATTGCGGGTGCTCTCACCATCGACAAATGTACGTGACTCCACTCTCCCGTATCCACAACGTCTCTTGACATCGTTGTAATACCCACAGTCCACCACTGGTACGACGTAGTTGCTGGAGCGGTCATTGGCACCCTATGCGCTGTCATCATGTATGTCTTTTGTCTTTTGACGCCGTTGCTACCCTTCGCTAAGACTTTTGTTTTTCACCAGCTACCGCGCCACTTTCGCCTCCATCGCTGACTTCCGCTTCAATCACATCATCCTTCCTCGTGACTACTCGTTGCTGGCGCGTCATCTTCCCCCTCAGAAATTCGGATATTCTCCGTACGTGACGCGTAGCCTTTTCTATTCGATTATTTTACTTACTCCCGTCATACCTACAGGCAAGACATCAACGACCAGCTTCCCTTCACCCGCGAAGGTGGCTGGGGTCATTTCCAAGGGTTTACCGGTGCTCCGTTCGACGCCTCGTCTCTTGGCGCGACCGGTGGTGGTATGGGCATGAATGGTGGACCCGGTGTAGGTGCTGGAACTGGTGGAGGCATGTTCCATCGCGGCCACAATGCCGTTTGAACACGAAGCTACGACGATCGAGGAAAAGAAAACGATCTGCACGCATCTCTACGCATCTCTAACCAGAACGCCGCATCGTATTGCTTTCACTACTCTAATCTTCTCTAGTGTATACCCTATCTCCCCTTTTCCGCCAGACGGACGATGTATTAATATTGTTCATAATCGTATATCTTGCGCCTGCAGTACGGTACATACCTCATCAGGTTCCTCCAAGTCATGGGTACATGTCTAGCCAACCATCTTGGCCTATTTCGCTGAAGTTCCAACAGAGTTATCGACCCTGAAAAGAGTCAGGACAGACCACATCGCATCTTTCCCTCGATCCCAGCTCTTTGAATCGTCTCCGCCGAATTCGACCATCATTCCAGCCGCCTTCCATTCGCACCATATACCAATGGAGCCTCCTGAAGGTCCACTCCCACCCCCTTTCCTGCTGGGTTCTCCCAAGAACGCGACGAAGTCTTTTCCGGTTGTGTTTGGAGCGACTTCGAGGGTGGATTCGGGTTTGCCAGGTTCTGGTATAGAGATAGGGAGTGCTGGAAACGGGGAGAATTGTCGAGCCTGGCCTGCACTGGTTTTCGGCTGACCCTTGGGCAAATTGTTATAGATGTCCACGCTATCCAGGACCAAGTCTTTGTCTCTCAGCTCCGCTCGACTTAATCCCGTCTTGGGTTTGTAGCCATCGATGGGCAGGAAGAGTAGACTGAGTCCGAGGGCGTAATAATTGAAATAGACAGCATCTGGATACGACTTGATTTCAGGGTCGGGCAAGGGTTCAGAGGTTATGCTTTGAAGGTAATCGTCAAGCGGTGAGGATGAAGGGTGGCTGCCTAGCACAGAAGATGGGGACTGCATTGGCGATAAGGTGACGCTCAGAGAGAGTCGGCCAGGTACTCCAACGCACACGGCGCGGTGACAATAGCCTGCCCCCTCCCCCCCCCCCCCCGAACGCAAACTAGAAATCTTCTAACTCAGCAACCGGAGCACTTCATAGTATTCGGTAAAAGGTAGGTCCAGCCCCATCTATCTAAGAGTTTGTTATCAATGTACTAGTCTAAGCCTGCGTGAATCTTGAAGCCATTCCGAGCTTTGCAATCTTTTCAACTTGCTCTTCCGTCAATCCCAGGCCAAGGGGTGGCTTTGCCAGCAAAAGTGCGTATTCCGCGGTTAGAGATGTTCGGAAGGGGAGAATGTCGTCGGTCTTATTACAGTAGACGCGAATCAGAGCTGGAATTACGTGCAAGCAATAGATCGAGAACTCACGCAAATTGCAATGGGATGATTCTGCTGCAGATATGCATTGATGTGATGAGATTCAAGGTCCGTTACGGTCTTGCAGCTGTAGTTGGTTGTTAGCATTCAAGGGCGCGCAGGGATGTGGGTATGCATTACTCACAGCAGGTTAGAGGTAAGGCAGATCTCAATCGGGATCTTGTTGTCGCGGATGTATGTTTGCTCTGCGTCGTTGAGGAACGTAGCGTGACCCAATCTCGTCGGACGTGTAGAAAGTAAGGTGTCGGTATCTGGAGGGAGCTCTGTGTAAGACACCTGGGTGCATGGAAGGCCGTCGTTCAGCTCCAAAACCAGGTTCCGTCAGTGGGAAACAAGCCCACCTCGGCAATATGCAGAGTGAGTCCCAGACCAGCTTGGTGCACCATTTCAAATGCAGGAATGAATTCTTTCATATCACCCGCCTAGGGAAAAATTGTTAGTGGGTTTGTGAGTGCCGGGGTGAAACTACCTCACCTTTGGGTCTCCGCATAGGTCGACCCCGACGACTCTCCGTCCTTCGCGTTTGAAGTTGACCGCAAGACTGACGCATTCGAGAGCGTCTTCAACGGACATTCTACGGTCAACGCTAACAATCAGCGCTGCTTTGTCAGCGGGGTAGGCCTCCACCTCAGCGAGGACGGCTTCCAGGTATTGCTTTCGGGTCATGTGCGGCGTCTTGCGCGGAGTGGATCGTAGTTCGAGATATGTACATTCTGGCGGAATGATTTGATCACCTTCGGTCTTTGGATCTAAGAAGACGTGCAAAACGTCTCTCGTCACTTCACGAAGGGCCGCGGGATTTGAGGTCAGTGAGTATATGGCAGGGAAGAGTCCGAAGAAGTCTCCGATGGCAGAAAGTTGGACGCCTTGCTTCAACTTTTCCAATCCTGATTTGACAGCTTCCGACACTTCGTCCGTGAGGTCATCACGCGCGGCTGCCAGTCGTTGAAGCGAACTCAGGGGAATTGACCCATTCAGGTGACAGTGGAGTTCAGCCTTTGGTAAGGAGCGAATGAACGACACTTGTGGTTCGGCTAGAGAGCTGAGGGCGGCCGCGGCGGGTCCAGCTATGCTAGTCGCGACGTGGTGGGTCATGGTGGTGCAACGCCGCGGTGTAGAGAGTCACTCCGGGAGCACATGCTTCCAGGCGCCGGTTTGGTGGAGGTAGTGCCACGTGGTGATCAAGCATGTCCATATAAATCCCCGAGCATACACAAAGAATACAAACCAGGTACAATTACCGCTCCTCTTTTACCTCCACTATAACATTAATCGTCATGATAGCCTATGAAATGAAGCTCGATGAGTTCGCAATCCGATCGAAAACGCAGCCGGAGCAGCTTACAATGTAAGAACAAATCAAGAAAATACCCCATCGCTTGCTAAGTAGATACCCGTTGAGAGGAACAAAGATCATGGTGGCGAGTAGCAGGGCAAGCAGCCCTATCGAGCTGACTAGGAGGGTTGTGCTGAAGTCGATCGCATAGTAAGGCTGGCCAGTCTGGCGTAGCACGACTGTACCAGAGACGCCGACCCCAATCAGCATGTTCAGCATGGGGCCACCAAAACATGCTGAGAATCCCATGATTGGGGCGAAGCGAGCGACGGCTAGATTTGCAATCAAGTCCGCGAGGGAATTGCCGATGGCGAACACCGTCAAGCCAACGATGGCATCTGATAAACCGAAGATGTACCCAAAGGTCTGCAAGATAGAATCGAGAGTCGCGTGAGCAAAGAGATAAATTGCTAAGGGAGCGTTGGTCTGACCTGTAAGACTCGAACAACCTCGTCGGCGATGGCCATGATCCAGACCATTGCGACGACAAAGCCCATCAACGAGCGGACAATCCTGCCGATCGGATTCTTTCCGTTCTTCGCAAATAGCAGAACCAGCGTAGCTGCCGCTGCCCCTGCGGTGAATGCAGCCAGCAAGAAAATCCATAAACGAGGAGAGGTTGCTACAAGGGCGATCCCAAAGTTAGCTCAACTGGCTGGCTGCTATAGAAGCAAGTCCAGCTCACAGAACAACACCGCGGTAGCGAACAGCGGGCCAATCGCGCATTGCGCGGCCGTCAACCACTTGTTAAAGTGGGCCCCGTGCATTTCCCTCTCAATGTCACTCATAATACTCGAGACATCGCTTTCACCCTCCCGCTCAAGCTCCTCTTCTCGTTCACGATCTATGACACCGCTTTCATTGTCAGTGTACGGCCGCTGAAACGAAGTGCGGAGCTGCTTGAATTGATGATGGCTCCCTTCTTCGCTATGCTCCCCGTCGCTCGCTGGTGCGGAGACGCTGATACGGATGTCAACCAATTGACCTTCCGGCACGAACGGTTTTCCTTCATCCTCGTCCTCTTCTTCGTCCGAAATGATAACCACCGGAAGCGATAGCGTAAGCACTAGAACTGCAGGAGCGGCAAATACCGCGGCAATTCGGCCTAACCAAGACTTGCTCGGTGCCATGAGGTTGTGTAACGTGGGGAATAGCGTGTGTCCCACTTCTGACATGAGACGACGGGCCCAGCTACGTGGTTTCACATCCAACGTTGCCGTCGAAGCTGCTAGAACACTTTCACTGTCTTCAGCTCTCTCCACGATTGCGGGGGCACTCTTGACAACGGAGGGTTCGTTGCCCGTATTCGGCGTTGTAAGCATTCCAGAGCCGTCTATGGGTGAGCGAGGTGATGTAACGAGTATTGAGCCGGCTGGAGAGAGTACTGGAGAGCGTGTTGGGCTTCCCGTGTGTAGCGTATGAAGGGGTACGCGTTGACCAGGATGATCCACGGGAGAGTCGGTATGTTGACCCTGAGCCAGAGCAGCATCCCATGGATCTACCTCTTCCTCCTCCAGAGTCGTGGTGCGACTATTTCTCCGACTATGTCGACTGTGCTCTGACGCTGTCCGATGGTGATGGTAATGGCCTGCGGCGTATGGAGTGGCTGGAGAGTTGAACATGGTGAGGGCAGCAGCCGTTGATTCCTTCTCAAGGGAATCCACGACTGAGCGGAATTCTAGAGCACCGATGAGGGAGAAGGAGGGAAGCGTTGGGTCATGGGGCGACCGGGGTGGCCCAGCGTAACTCTTCGACATCCTACCGAAGTCAGAGACTGACGACGAGCGACTTGAGCTTGGCAAGACTTGAGACTGTGAAATACGGCGAAGGGAACTCATTCGACCTTGTAGGTGAGGTCTGGTGGGGCTCGACTGTGCTCTGGCACGGATTCTTGGAGAGGGTAGGGCGAGAAGTTGACCTATTGGCTATCCGTAAGGGTCAAACACTCATAGGAAGACCTAATGGCTACGAACCTTCCTCGTGATCAGCATCGCCGTCAGAATATCCTCTCGCCGTAAAGTCTGTCGTGGCTTCTTCGTCGGCATACTCAGCCCGCATCAACGATTCACGCTCTTGCTGCCTCTCCCGCCGGCTGCTCCACCACGTTCCGATTACGACGGCGATGACGTAGGTCACATAGAGACCAACCAAGCTGGCAGCCTCCCATACGAGAATCTTCCCATCAAAGAGAATGAAGAGAAGCAATCCCACAGCCGCTGTGAAGAACCCGACGTCTCGAAGGAATGCTCCTGGTCGCACGTGGAAAGGTTTGATGATGCACATGGAGCCGACGACGACTGAGATGATGAAGGACGCTGCACCGAGGAGTTCACCAACAGCGAGAGATCCAGAATCTGCTCGCATTGCGCTGTACGTTGCGAATAGGTCTGGTGATCCATTTCCGAAGGCGAGGAATGTTACGCCGGCAATGTTGTCGGACAGCCCGAAGACCTTGGCTATGGTCGAAAGATTAGGGCAGAAGAAGTCTGACGCGGTAATCCCGATGAACTGATAGATGAATGGTAAGTGGGGATGCTAGAGAGTGATACAGGTGCCTCACCGAGAATAGGAAGACGAGCCAGAGCAAAAGGCCACCGCTTGGAGCGACTATTAGCGTTGCGTGAATCGAAGAATGGACGGTTTTACTCACAAGTACAACGGCTTAAGGGCAGAGGAAGTACAGAAGTAACCTTGCATATATTGTATCGAAAGAAAGGTTTCGGATTTCGGGCATTTTCGTCGCACATGGGAGCATTGCTCATTCACCGGGAAAGCAAGCGGCTTGCACTATGGGCGTGGTGAGCACAAGAGGATGAGAGAGAAATGGCCAACTCACAGTCTTTTCGACCAGAGGGACATACTGCCATGGCTCGTCGGACTGCGTAGAGGTGCCGTTCTCCCATCTTCTTGATAGAAAAGTCGAATGTAGATCCCCGTCGTATTGCAGGGATTGCGGTGTGAACCGGGTCGAATCTGGAGTTGCGTATCGACTTGCAGACCAGAGGAGAGCGTTAAGAGCAAGGCTAGTGACGACCAGGCTCTTGGCTGCCATACAAGACTTGCACGGTGAGTGCCGAGGGGGAGGAGTGGGAGACTGCGAGAGGGGGCTGCGAGATGGCTTGGGAGTCACGTGTTGAATGTTTGTCTTGGGACTTCGTCGATGGCAAACTCGCGAGAGCCTCCACCAAAGCTTTCACCCCCCCTCCCCCGGCGTTCCCATCACCACAACCCCATGGCCACTGTCCCTCCCAAGACGAGCTGACCGCGCCCTTCTCTCCCCATCGCGGACTATAATATCAACCCGCAAGAAGGAAACGGTCTCCTAATCCGACCTCTTAGTTAGGAAACTGATCCCAGAAGGCCCGTCTCGCTAGAAGCCATCCATCAGCTAGTCAATTTCTAGATTACGGTCACTGACCCCTTAGAGGACCGGGACCCATGAGCGGACCACGCTACATTCTCCCTCATTTCTCCCTCGTTTTAAGGTCTTTTGGAGAGAATTTTTTTCTATTATACTCCTATTGCGTAGTAGCAGCTTTTATGACAGAGAGAAAGTTTTTCGATGGGTGAGGAGATAGGGGAGGATCGGTCTTTACGTGAGCAAAGCCTCATACCACCGTCCTCACTCTTTTAATCTATAGCTATAAATAAGTCTGTAAAAGTTTTCCGAGCCTTCCCGGTCGGTGGACGGAACTCGTCTCGGGCCGCAGAACGTGACAGAAATCGGCCCCATATGTTAGCTTCCGACACCTTCGTCCGGAGGGGTCATGGTGATGCAATGCCGCGATGTAGGGAGTCACTCTGAGCCCAGATGCTTCAGAGGTTGGAGGGTAGTCCACGTGGTGATTAAGCATGTGTAAATCTTTAGATATACACAAAAATACAAACCCGGTACAATTATCGCTCCCGTTTTACCTCCACTGCAACAACAGTCGTCATGATAGCCTATGGAACGAAGCCCGATGAGCTCTCATTCCGGTAGAAAACGCATTGCAGAGTGGCTTACAATGTAACAACAGATCAAGAAAATACCCCATCGCTTGCTGAGCAGATACCCGTTGAGAGGAACGAAGATCATGGTTGCGAGTAGCAGGGCAAGCAGCCCTATCGAGCTGACCAGAAGGGTTGTGCTGAAGTCGATCGGATAGTAAGGCTGGCCAGTCTGGCGTAGCACGACGGTACCAGAGACGCCGATCCCAATCAGCATGTTCAGCATGGGGCCACCAAAACATGCAGAGAATCCCATGATAGGGGCGAAGCGAGCGACAGCTATGTTAGCAATCAAGTCCGGGAGGGAATTGCCAATGGCAAACACAGTCAAGCCAATGATGGCGTCTGATAAACCGAAAATGAATCCAAAGGTCTGCAAGATAGAATCAAAAGCAGAGTGAGTAAGAGATAAGGAGGGGGGGGATTGGTCTGACCTGTAAGACTCGAACAACCTCGTCAGCGATGGCCATGATCCAGACGATTGCGACGACAAAGCCCATCAACGAGCGGACTATCCTGCCGATCGGATTCTTTCCGTTCTTCGCAAATATTAGAACCAGCGTGGCTACCGTTGCCCCTGCGGTGAATGCAGCCAGCAAGAAAATCCATAAATGAGGGGAGGTTGCTACAAGGGCGATCACAAAGTTAGCCCAACTTGTCGCTATAGAAAGAAGCCCAACTCACAGAACAACACTGCAGTAGCGAACAACAGACCAATCACGCATTGGGCTGCCGTCAACCACTTGTTGAAGTGGGCTCCGTGTATTTCCTTCTCAATGTCACTCATAATACTCGAGACATCGCTCTCGCCTTCTCGCTCAAGCTCCTCTTCTCGTTCACGATCTATGACACCGCCTTCGTTGTTGGTATACGGTCGCTGAAGCGGAGCACGGAGCTGCTTGGATTGATGATGACTGTCTTCCTCGCTTCGCTCCTCGTCGCTCGCTGGTGCCGAGACGTTGATGCGGATGTCAACCAACTGGCCTTCCGGCACGTAAGGCTTGCCATCATCTTCGTCCTCCTCTTCGTCCGAAACGATAACCACCGGAAGCGATAGCGTGAGCATTAGGACTGCAGGTGCAGCAAATACCGCGGCAACTCGAGTTAACCAAGACTTGCTCGGTGCCATGAAGTTGTGTAACGTCGGGAATAGAGTGCGTCCTACTTTTGACATGACACGACGGGTCCAGCTGGGTGGGTTCACATCCAACTCTGCTGACGGAGCTGCCAGAGCACTTTCACTGTCTTCGGCTCTCTGCACGATTGCAGGGGGACTCTTTACAATGGGGAGATGGGGTGCGTCACCCGTACTCGGCATTGCAAGCAATCCGGAGCCATCTATGGGCGAGCGAGATGACGTAACGAGCTTCAAGCTGGCTGGAGAGCGTGTTGGGCTCCCCGTGTGCAGCGTCGCGAGGGGTGGGCGTTGACCAGGATGATTCAGGGGAGAGTCGGTATGTTGGCCCTGGGCCAGTGCAGCATCCCATGGGTCCACTTCTTCTTCCAGGTTCGTGGATCGACTACTTCTTCGACTATGTCGACTGTGCTCCGACGCTGTCAGGGGACGGTCGTAATGGCCTGCGGCGTAAGGAGTCGATGCAGCGTTGAATATACTGAGGGCAGCAGCCGTTGATTCCCTCTCGAGGGAATCGACGACAGAGCGGAATTCCAGGGCTCCGATGAGTGAAAATGAGGGAAGCGTAGTGTCATGAGGCGACCGGGGTTGCCCCGCGGAACCCTTGGACGTCCTGCTGAAATGAGAGACCGACGACGAGCGACTTGAGCTTGACAGAACCTGAGACTGTGGGCGAAGGGAACTCATTCGAGTTTGCAAGTGAGGTCTAGTGGGGCTCGATTGTGCCCCGGTATGGATGGTTGGAGAGGGGAGGGCGAACCGTCGACCTATTGCCCATCAGTAAGAATGAATACTGGAAGGAAAGCTAATCACCAACGAACCTTGCTCATGATCGGCATCGGCGTCAGAGTATCCTCTTGTTGCAACGTCCGTAGTCGCTTCTTCGTCGGCATACTCAGCTCGCATCAAGAGCTCACGTTCTTGCTGCCTCTCCCGCCGGTTGCCCCACCATGTTCCAATCACGACGGCAGTGACGTAGGTCACATAGAGACCAACCAAGCTGGCAGCCTGCCATACGAAGATCTTCCCATCAATGAGAGTGAAAAGAAGCAATGCCACAGCTGTTGTGAAGAAGCCGATGTCTCGAAGGAATGCTCCTGGTCGCACGTGGAACGGTTTGATAATGCACATGGATCCGACGACGACCGACATGATGAAGGACGCTGCACCGAGGAGTTCACCAACAGCGAGAGATCCAGCGTTTGTTCGCATTGCGCTGTAAGTTGAGAATAGATCCGGTGATCCATTTCCGAAGGCGAGGAATGTTACGCCGGCAATGTTGTCTGACAGCCCGAAGACCTTGGCTATGGTCGAAAGATTAGGGCAGAAGAAGTCTGATGCGGTAATCCCGATGGACTGACAGAGATGAATGATAAGTGGGGATGTTAGAGAGTTATCGAAGGCGCCTCACCGAGAATAGGAAGATGAGCCACAGCAAAAGACCACCGCTAGGAGCGACAGTTAGTGTCGAGCGAATCGAAGAAATCGAGTTGTGCTCACAAGTATAATGGTTTGAGAGCAGGAGAGGCACAGAAATAACCTTGCATGTATTGTATCGAAAGAAAGGTTTTCGATTTCGGGCATCTTCGTCGCGTATGGGCGCATTGCTCATTCACTGGGAAAGCGAGCGGGGTGCACTATAGACGTCGTGAGCGAAAGAGGAGGAGAGAGAAAAGGCTAACTCACTGTCTTTTCAGACAGAGAAACATACATCCATGGCTCATCGGACTGCGTAGACGTGCTGTTCTCCCATCTTCTTGCGAGAAAAGCCGAATGTTGATCCTCTTGGTATTGCAAAGATTGCGGTGGGAACGGGATTGACTCTGGAGTAGCGTATCGACTTGCAGACCAGAGGAGAGCTTTGAGAGCAAGGCCGATGACGACCAGGCTCTTAGCTGCCATGCAAGACTTGCACCTTGAGCGCTGAGGGGGGGGGGAGTGGGAGACTGCTGAGAGGGGGCGATGGGAGTGGCTTAGAGGTCACGTGTGGAATGTTTGTCCTGGGACTTTGTCGATGGCAGTTCGAACTGGGACTCAGCAACTCGCGAGAGCCTCCACGCAGGTCGCCCCCCATCGCGCCTCTCACCTTTCCTTTCACCCCTCGCGTTACCCTCACCACACCCATGGCCGCTGTCTCCTCAACAGATTACCCTCCCAAGACGAACCAACCGCGCCCTTCTCTCCCCATCGCGGACTATAATATAAAGCTGCAAGACGGTAAGAGTCTCCCAATCTGACCTCTCGTTGTCAGAAAACTGATCCCAGACCGCCCGTGTCCCTAGAAGCCGTTCATCAGCCAGTCAAGTTCCAGATTATTGTTAGAGACGGCCATGAGATTATCGTAGGGAGAGTAAAAGTGCCAACAGTAAGCAGCAAATGCGGTGGTCGTCGTTCATCTTGTCTTTAATGCCCTTCCCTAATCATTTAGCCCAACAACCATGCGTTTATCTTGCGTCGCTTTGACACGGGCGCCATCTCCCTTTCCACCATGTTCCGAGCAGCTTACCCCAGTGCTTCGGAAGAGGCTGAAAAGGCGGAGCTAACATGGGTTAAGACCAACTATGATATTGCCGGACAAAACGGTGGTGGCAAGCTGCGTCTGGCTGGAATCTGGGTGCCTCCTGGTCTTGCTCTCCACTTCGCCGACCATTACGGCCTCACCAACATCCTCCCATCACTGGCCCATGCCACTCCCGAAGAAAAGGCTGCATATCGTAAGAACGCCCGCACCACAGGGGGCTCGACGGTTGTTGCGGCCGTCCCCGCTGCTGGCACAACCACTAGCTCTCAGCCTGAATCAACATCTGGTCTAGGTATCCCTACAAGCTTGCCTCCAACCTCTCCCAAATCTCCCAAGACGACACCCTCAAAGCCGGCAAAGGCGTCATCCCCGGCCCGACAACCACCTCCCAAACGGTCTCGCAAGTCCGCATCACCCGCGCCCTCATTGCTCCCGAAGCCGACCCCTACTAAGGCGGTGCGTTCTAGCCCTCGTCGGCCACCGAAGGTCCAAGAGGAGGAGGAGGAGCCCGAAGTGCCTGGTCCAAATCCCGAGCAAGATATCCGCGAGGCCCAAGAAGAAGCTGCCCGCATCATGGCCCAAGGACGTGCGGCACAGCAACTCGACCCTGTTACTCCTGCAGGAAAGAAGAAGCGAACGATTCAGGCTACGGAGACTCCACCTCCCCAGTTCGATATGGAGAAGATTGAACAGTCTGGTATGGAAGTCGCCGTTGTGAGACCTATCGTCAACCCCCGAAGACTCGCCAACCTCCAGCCTACGCAAAAGGCGGCTGCTTGGGGTGGACTACTCATGGCGGTGGGATGGGGAGCTGCGTACGTGACTTGACCCCTCTTGGTATTCATTCGTCGCTGACTTTGGGCTTTACAGTACATATCTCCCCCAATACCTTCCCAACGCTTTTGGATTATGGTAGATCTGCTGCTGTCCGAATCTCTTTGTAATACTCATTATCGGAGGAAAGGAACGCTGAATCGTTTCAGCGTAGCGGTCCTCATAACGTATTGTTCCTTTTTTCCCTCGGCTTTGCTCCCTTTCTTCCCTCTGTAGATAGTTCGGGTGAATGTGCGACCACGCGATGTGCTTTTATGCTTTCGATTTTGAGTGCGGGCAGCTCGTTATCTGTCAATCACTTTGAACTGGTGAGCCTCGAGGACTGCCAAATATTGGGCCGGAGCAAAGGACAACAAAGAGAGTGTTGGCCGCTTCACTCAACCGCCCACCCCCAACTTCCACCACGTTGCGCAAAGGCCGGAGCCACCCCGAAAATGGCCAATCCGCGCACATTTTTTGACTTCGCCATAGACGATGTGTCAGGCGGTCGAGTCGTTTTTGAGTTGTTCAAGGATGCGGTTCCAAAAACGGTTGAAAAGTTGGTCGAATATTCAGGACCAGGTCAATGTGAATTTTGCTAAGCCCCACCCTTTCTTTACACCTATTCAGCTTCAGAGCCCTATCAACCGGAGAACTTGGGAGGTCTAAATATTCAGATATTCCCCTGCACTACAAGGGTTCCATCGTACACCGTTCAGTTGCCGGGTTCATGATCCAAGGTGGAGGTAGGCGTTGATGCGTTGAAGAGCACGACTTTATTCACAACTAATTTCTTCTCGTCGAAACTTGGCAGACTTCACCAAAGGGACTGGAAAGGGAGGAGAGAGTATCTATGGCGAACCGTTTGACGATGAAGATTTGTCCCGTCCTCTGGACTCTGAAGGGTGAACATCCCTCTTTTCCCGCTTCCCGAAGACAAAAAAAAGACTTAACATTTTTTTTCGATTGTTCTCAAATCGGAACAGACTGCTCTGCATGGCGAATAAAGGTGTGGTCTGCCTAAATTCATCTGTGGCAACGATAACTGACCTGGCCTTGCCGCTTCTCCCCAGGACCGAACACGAATGGATCCCAATGGTTTATCACTCTCAAGGATTGCCCCCACTTGAATGGGAAGCATGTCGTCTTCGGCAAAGTCGTTTCAGGTGTGCTCTGACCGCTCTCTCCAAACCACGCGTTGTTAATACGTCACTCTTTTTTTCAAGGCTTTGACATAGTCAAGAGAATATCGGAGATACCCACAGACGAAAAGAGTCGACCTCTCCAGTCCGTCGTTATCTCGCACTGTGGCGAGCTTGAACTCAGGAAAGTCCCGCCGAAAGCTGCACCTCGTAAGTTCTGCAGCGCATCCATGAGATAAAAAAAATCGAACTGGGTTTATAACGTACTTTTGCAAAGCTCGCGGTCGCTCACTCTCGGTGTCATCAACTGAGCGCAAGAAGAAACGTCGCCATTCTTCTGACTCGCGAGGATCGGAATCCGAGAGTGAAGAGCCAAGACACAAGCACAAACATCGTTCTAAGAAAGACAAAGATAAACGACGCTCGTCCAAAGATCGAGATAGGTCTAAGAAGAAGTCTCGTCGATCTCGCTCACCAGATGATGACCGTGACCGTGATCGAGGGGGCCGAGCCGCTTCACCCCGTGAAGAAACTATGGAGGAGCTAGATGCAAGACTAGAGAGAGAAGAGAAGGAACGTCTAGCAGCTGCCAAGCGAAACGAACTCGAGGAGCTGAAGAAACGGGCGTCTGAAGGGGAATCAAGTGGCGGAATTCGCTTTAAAGGTATCAATTCCTTTGTTGACCTCTCGTGCAAACAGTCAAAATCTGATCCTGAATTATTTCAGGTCGCGGCAGGATGAAATTCAGGGATCCCGAGCTGGACCGAAGGGATAGGGGCGACGGAGACCGATTTAGGTACTGAATGTCTAGTGAGACGCTCTTTTCTTAATGAAACACGCCGCAACGAACGAACAGCGAGCAAAGACGAGTCAGAGTGATATAGAACAATCAGATACAACGCAGGATAAGGTATAAAGTCCTTCAGAAGATCGTACACACAGATATGAGGGAGGACGACAGCGACCGAAAGAACGAAACTAGATATCAGACGAGGTGGGAGGAAAAAAGAAAGCGAAATCGCAGAAGGGTGATGATTGAAGTGGAACCGGGCACTAAGACAGGACATGACTGAGTTGCGTAGTTGTGAATGTCCAAAATGGGCAAGCGTTTTTGAAAGTGAGAAGACCCAGTGCAGTGAAGTCGCTTATTCGGCGGTTACCTCCTTAGCCTTTGCCTCATCGCTAGGCGGCTCGTCCTCCTCTCCTTCAATGACCGCAACTTCACTGGCCAAAGCTGCAAAAGAGAAGGACTTTTTGGTAGATGCTGCACCTCCAGCAGCAGGAGGGGTGGTTGATCCTCCTCCATCGTATGATGTTGTCCTCGAGTGGGCAGCAGACGCAGACCTCGAGTTCCCTCCCGAGGTCGGTTGGGAATCTTGAGGGCGCCGATCTCTCCAACCTCCTCCATCCCTTTCAGGACCAGGACCACCTCCTCTGTTGAAAAATCCGCTGCGTTCGTTAGTACGAGGGGGGCGGTTTGAATCGTCAGCTGGGCGTTCCTTTGGCTTGCTATCACGTTCGCGGTGTAGTTTCTCTTCGATCTCCTTCTCTCTGGCAGCAACATCAACAGGCTTGGCGGCGCCAAATGGATTGGAACGGGAGCCGCCGTTGGGAGTGGCAGCTTTCGGCGAACCGACGGGTGACGTTGCCGTCGACTGGCTGGAAGTACGAGGGAGAAGTTCTAGCTTGCGTCTTGACATGTTTGGCGTCGTTGGAACGGATTCGCTCGCTAAGAGGCAAAAGGAGTCAGTACTGAACAGTACTCACACTTGATCAGTCGAAAACTGCAACATCGACTTACGAGATCTGTCGGAGCGACCATTTGGAGGGGGAGGACCTCGCCTAGGCGCAGAACGCCAGTCGCTCGGTTCTTCGTCCGCGGCACGGTTTCCTCCATCTCTGCCAAAGAATGAACTCTTGCCTCGAGCATTGGCAGGAGTCTGCTCGGAGGGCGTGGGGGAGAACTTCGAGCCCTTCGACCAAGTCTCTTCCGTGTCAGCGGCGTGAGTAGGTCCCTCGTGCGAGGAGAATCCGGAGGTCTTCCTTGGGCCAGACGAAGGGCGGTCAGTTGGCGGCGGCGGTCCACGAGGGCGAGCTGTGGATCTCCAGTCGGAGTTATTCTCAGCCTCGCCGGGAGGCAAATCTCGAGTTGCTGTGCCGCGGGGGCTACTGGGGACAAAACGCGACCCAAAGCCCATTCGCTCACCCCGATCAGCAGAGGGAGCATCGTTGAAGCGAGAGCCGCCTCCACGGGGAGGACGATCGAGAGGAGGAAGCGGGCCATCACGACGCCAGGGAGAAGAAAACTTGTCATCATCAAACCCGCCACGCTCACGTTCCTTCTCTGTGGAATGAGACGTCAGAAGGAAAAGCCTAGTATCAATCTGAGTTTCGGCTCACGAGGTTCGGCAACGCTAACGCGAACGGTTCGGCCAGACAGTTGCTAATGGACATGACGTATTAGAGAAGGAGTGCCACCTGGACAATGTGTACTCACAGCACCCGTCTTGGCCAGACCGTCCTTCAGGCCCTGGAGCGTCTCAAATTCAACGTAGCCAAATCCTTTGGGCTTGTCTTCCCTATCCTTGATAATTTTAACGCTTTTGAGCTGCTCATCAGATGAATCAGTTTCGTCGTTTCGAAAACCACTCTGAAGGTGTTCTAACGCACCGGGACTTTGAAGAACTCCTCTACATCACGATCTAAAATATCAAAGGCAAGGTTGCCAACGAACGCCGTGTATGGCGGTTTTGTGGGTAATGGAAGCTCCTCCCTGGGAGGGTAGCGGCTCTCTGCAGTGTAGGATGCACCCGATGAGTCCCTATTCAGGGGGGTCTGAGCGATTCAGAATTCGCACCTCGGGGAGGATAGTCATTATAACCACCACGTCCTTCATATTCCCTGGAGCGCGATCCATCTTCGGCTCGGGCTGCAGCTGTTGCCCGCATCATTAACCTGACTGCTCGATCGAGTGACTTGGATCGCGAAGCGAGAACTTACGCGCTGTAGGGAGGCTGTCCATTTCGTCGGCCCACGACCCCAAGGCTAAAGAATCAATTCATCAAGACGAGATTTGTTGGGTCCTAAATGGGTGAAACGCACAAGAATCCTGGAGGAAGTCGCTGAGGGCCATGGTCTTCTGCGCTTTTTTCGGAGCTGGAGGGGAAGACCAGTCAGGTCGTCAACGAGGCCTCTATCCGCCATGGGTGCTCTATGCTTACGCATGATTGCTGTCTTCCACTTATAGGTGTCTTTAAGCGGTGTGTTTTTGTTTAAGGGGTCTCGAGCTGTGGTGAGAGTGTCCTGGTCAATTTCTCAATTCCCGGCACGGACTTATGCCTAATCGCCGCAGGCGTCCCTTCCTTCAGTCATCTACATCATCCTACAGCACCATGTCCGTCAAGACCACGACTATTCCTGTTGCTGGCCTCTCTGTAAATGTGCACACATGTGACGCGACGGAGTCCCAGTCTGTAGCAGTTGTCTTCCTTCTCCATGGACGCATGGGATCCACCAAGTCCCGATATATGGACGGTTTTATCGCTCGCCTGCTGGGACATTCTGATAACGAACAGACTTCAGCTTCGAACTCGAGCAGAGGCCTGATAGTAGTCACATTCGTAAAGTTTGCGTCATCCGGTTCACTCCGGTCTCGTCTGATGGCCGCCGACTCAGGACCACCGAAATCATGGAACTCGACTGCTTGACGAAACCTCCAATCTTGGGTGGGCCGAGAAAGAAGATAGGTCGAATGATAAGCACGCGTGAGCTTGCTCCTTAAACCGCGATTTTGTGGCTGGTTCCTTCTGACACATTAAGTGGGTGCTTAGGGTGGATATGTACGCTTTACAGGGTATGGCTTAGCCTATGCTGAGGTCCTCCTTACCCCCTATTGATCTCCCCGCTACCATAGTCGGAGCTGTGAGGGATATATCATTCTTGATTGATTTCCTCCCGTCCTACCTGTATCCGAATGATGAGCGCCGTGTAGCAAGATGGGGTGTAATCGGGATTAGTCTGGGAGGCCACGTCGCCTGGATCGCTCTCAAAGATGGTAAATTCATTTGGCAAAGAGCGATGAGGAGCCCTCAGTGACTCTTTATGGCAGAACCTCGACTGAGTTTGGGTATTCCTATTATCGGCGAGCATAGCAACAACGGCGATGGACTGGGGAATCTCGCTGACGGTGCTACTCTCCAGGCTGTCCAAATTATCTCGGCTTGATGGAAGCCCGTGCAGTCAAAAATGGAATTACAACTGGTCCACCAATATTTCCAGCGAGCCTCCGAAAGTATATCATGGAGCACGACCCGGTTTCAGCGCCATTCCGCGAAGAGTCTTCTTCCAACCCTTTCTTCGGGAGGCACATTCTTGTTTTATCGGGGGGTGCTGATCAACTGGTTCCTTGGGAGTTCAGCAAAGCATTTGTGGAGGGACTTGTTGTTGGTAATGAAGGGTTGAAGCGTGTCTTTGTGCAGGATGATATTGGTCACTCAGCATCGCCTGAAATGATGGAAGAAGCGGCAAAATTTGTCGGATTGTGGCTGGATAAACTCGATATTTAGATGTGTGTTGCGTGTCCTGCTACTCGGTCGAAACTTGGAAAAAGCTAGAAATCATTGGAGTGGAAAAAAGCACAGTGACATATAAATCAAAGTGGTTGTCCCTTCGTAAATCCCTTATAGCTCAGTGGTAGAGCGCGTCACTAGTACTGGTATAATCCGGTTATGACGAGGTCCATAGTTCAAGTCTGTGTGAGGGAATCTTTTTGCAAGTCCCAACAACTGGACCCGAACCGCTTCCCATATAAGATTTATGTTAAAGACCGCGCTGGGCAGGTTCTAGACTGTGGGATTCTAAACGGCGCTCTTCTTTAAAGTTGCGCTGCCCGGCCCGGGCTGATCGGGCTTACGGAACCAATTCGCTTTAGTTACCGATTCCGTTTTTTTGTCTTTCCCACTTGCCCGCTCCTGTGGATTTTTGTGTCCTTTGAAACCCGGAGATAGGGTTGGTTGAGTCACGTGCGGGCCCGAGAGCAGTCCACGCGCAAACAATCCGTTTCTCACCTTTTGATCCCTCCCTGCCCCTCTCCTCACTTCCCCCCATGACAGCTTTGCCCGCATCCCCAGCATCTCTAACAGACGCGGCCCTCGACGAACTTGAAGAGGATGCAGGCATCTTCTTGTCCAAGGAGGTACATCCTCGAGAAGAATATTATCAACGGAGGATTACTCGTTCACGAACACGCCGTGCGTCGTCCTTCAATATTCAAGCGAACCGCAGGGCGCCAAGTGACTGATGCCTGAAAAGTAATAGAAACTCAAACAATATCATCTTCGCATAGTGAACGTCCACGAATTGCGCCTCTAGATCTCGTCAACGAAACCGGTACGTTTCCAGTTAGCCTGGCTGGCCGAAGCTCATCTCCTTCGTTCGCAGAACTTCCGGTCACCATCAATCCTCAACCTAAATCGACACAGTTATCATTCCCTACCGATGCAACGGAGGAGGCTCCATCCGCGTCACCCGGAGGGGTTCGTTCAAACCCCGAGGAACAAGGGGCAGACGACCAGCTGGCTCGTTCGAGTGAAGACCTTTCGCCTCCTCGTCAGGCTTGTGCTCCCTCCGGAATGGAAGAGCACGTAAAGGCGGACGAACTAACTGAAGAACCTGTGTCAGAGGCAGCTGGACCTTTGGACATTTTATCCTCGACCGGTGCTCCTCTTGCGGACACTGTGCCTTCGCCACCGACCTCAACATCGCCTCATCCACCAACGTTAAACAACGATACTCTCCCATCAATACCGCATCAAACCCCTCAAACTCCGTCTACCGATCTCATTTGCTTTGAATCGTTTCAACTCCCATCACCAACACGTGCAACAGGTGCACTTCCTGGGACCGACACACTCACATCCCAAACGACTGATTTCCTTTGCGGATCTCCCGTCACATTACCCCCCCATGTTCCAAACGACCAGCCAGCATCGACACCGGGTCACCCCATGGAGTATCAAGCCGAAGCCGTGGATAAGCAGCTGCTCTTCACTCCAAGGACAACCGCCTCGTTCGCGGTGGAAATGCATGTTCCCATAAACCCCGCTTTCCTCATGACCAAGGAGAGGGATAACCCCACCTTGGAAACTGGAGTACTTGACCAGGAGACTGAAGAACAGGAGGACGAGAAGCGACCTGCCAAAAGGGCCAAAGCAGAGACCCCAGTCAAGAAATCGGCCCTCGCATCCTCTGCAAGAAATCCGAAGCCGACTCCAGCCCATGTTCCGCAGCGTGCTCCGCTGTTAGGACAGTCCGCGAATCTCCGTTCACCAGAGAAAGGCAGATTCTTGGCGGGCAGCACATCGCACAGGCCAATTGCTCCGAAGACCCCAACCCGTCCATTTAATTCATCCATGAAGGCTCGTCCAACGCCAGCACGACACATATTTTCGACTCCCCAACGACCCACCGCTACCCCCCAGCGACCAGCCACAACCTCTAAAACCGGACCAGTCCTTCCGCCCGCGGTATCCACTGACGCTCCTACCGCGCCGAAGCTCCCCTCCGACTTCCGGTTTGTCTTCCAACCGAATATGGCAATGCCCCGGTCTCCAGAGGCTCAAAGTACCTCCAACTCACAGACGTCAGGCGCCGAAGTTAAACCGGTCCTTCTTAACAATTTCAAGTTTGTTCGGGAGCCAGCCTCACCATCGGGCAAACCATCATTATCCTCCCCAGCCAAGCCATCGACAACTAAATCCCTTGGATCGAGCGTGTCCAGAAAGGATCCTACCACCGGGGCAACTAGAGCTTCACCTATCAAGTTCAATATGGCCCTGTTAAGCCCAAAGAAAGCAGCAATTATGCCAGAGTCCTCGCCTGGTAAGGCCGAGCACTCGGTTTATGGCTCTCCTGTCCGTTTCGTACGGCCAGTAGCTCCGCGACCGAATCCCTCGTCAACTCTTCAATCATCCACCGCATCTACTTCAGGACCGTTCAAGGGAAAGGCCGCTGCCAAGGCCGCTCTCCCTGCTGCACCTGAAATTCCGACCAGTCCCTTGAAGCCTGTGAATGGCCGGTCAACAGTAATCCCAAAGTCGACCAATCAATCTTCCAGTCTGGTTAAACCAACTGCTTTGCCCAAACCCAAGGGATTCAAGTTTTCGAAGTTACCCAAACCAGCTGGCATTCCCGTACCTCAATACGCGCGAACTACGACTGTAAACATGGTACACGTTCCCCGTGTGGATCTTGGAGGTACTCCAACTCAGGTAAACTTGGTTTTTCGCTCTTCAAGCTACGAAATCCCATTCTAACCTCTACGCCCGTAGACTCATCCCCGAACCGAAACTCTCCCTGCGCCTCTACCACCGATGGTGCCAGCGGCGGCCCCTCCACCGCGAAAGAAGATATTCCGCCCAGTTGTTCCGGGCACTCTGACTGGGTGGGAGGGCAAACCGGCTACTATGATCGAGACACAGGATAAATCCCCTGCTCCGGAATCTCCCAAGCCGCCTAGTGACTCGTCCCCAGAAATCACCTCTTCCGAAGGCGATGCGTCGACCGTTAGGAAGTCCTCCCGCCGAAAAGTCTCTGGTACTAGAACACCATCTCCTGAAACTGCCAACGGACCCTCCAAGCCGGAAGCGGACGAGCAATCTTCCCCGCGCCGCAGCCGCCGGATTTCAAAGGAGAAGGAGAACACAACTGCTCAAGAACAGCCTATCCAAGCGGCACCAGTGTCAAGACCCTCGGCTGCACCTAGAGGCCGGGCCGCTGCCACTCCGAAGGCGCCTCCGGCAGGAGTCACTGGTTTCCAAATGTCGGATAAGGAACTGAAGAGCTTGACGATGAAGAACACAGTTCGGAACCAGACTTACTTTGTCGAGATCGATCTTCAAGTCATCCGCAAAGAGTGTCCTCGTCCTCCCTCACCCAGCACGAGGGTTCGGGCCGCAATTGGTATCGAGGAAAAGGAGGCTGAAGCAAAGAAGCGAGGGCGAGCAGAGAGAGCCAAAAGGCGGGGCCTTTTAGAAGATGAGATGGATAGGGAAGAGGATGAAAGCCCGTTAAAGCACCCCCGAGCCCCTGGGGATGACGAGGAGTACGAAACGCCTAAACGAAGGAGGTTAGACGGGGAAGGAGGTTTCGTCGCTGGGAACCCAGATCCGGAGCAGCGATTTGCCGCGCTTCAACTTCAACCCCAAGGAAAACAGAAACCACGCTCTAGAGGTGGTTCCTCAGATCCAGACGCCGCTATCCCTTCGAAATCTGATCCTATGGATCGCTTCGTCAAACCCAACTCAAAGGGTCGCTTTGTCAGATGGAACAAAAAACTGGCGTTCCATTGCGAACCTGGGGAGCAGCCGAAACTACCCAGCACTCCTGGAAAAGGTATCCTGGCTAGAGACGCCGCGGTAAGTGGTTTACTTCTTAATTGTTCGTAAAGGTTCTTAATTTATAATTGGCTTGTAGGCCGCCAAACTGGATAAGGTTGGCAACGTTCCAGAAGCGGGCACCCTGCCTCCTGAAGTCAGGAAAAATGTCGTGGTGGTGTTCAAGTATGTTTATGCGGATGATCCACCCGAACATCAGGAGGATGTGGAAATGGAGGAGGAGGAGGAAGATGAATATCCTTCTCCCCCAAAGAAGGGGAAGCGGAAGCGACTAGCATGAACAGCACACGACGACAAGGACCATAATTTTAGCGCTTTACCTATATTCGCTTTCTTCGCTATCTCAGTTTGATTTGTAGCATGTAGCTTTCGCACTTTTACATTCTGCGCTTTGGTGTCAATATAATCCTATGGTAAGCTGTACTTTCGTATAGGCTCCTGTGCGCAAGGGCTGTACCACAGCGGGAAATGGTTGTTGCCATTCGAAGTAACAAAAAAGTATAACAACGGTGGCACGAATGGGTAAAGATCAAGAACCAAGAGCACGGATCTTCTTGACCATGGCAACCTTGCTGCGCACCTGGAGGGGAAAAAAGAAGGGAGAATCAGAATTATTGGAACCGGCCTGGCATAATGATTCACTGCATACCAGCTGCCCAAACTTGCGTCGATGCGTCTGGCTAACGATCCTGCGCCTTTTGACACCCTTCTTCTCGTGTCGCTCTTGTCCGCGAATGGTACGTCGGACATTATTATCGCGAAGAATGCCGTTGAGCTCCCGATACGCATACGCAAAATTTTGACCGTTGACAGCAACACTGCGGCCAGTGTATGGAGTTGGGGGTGGCGAAGATGCCAGGCGCGTAAGCACCGTCTTGGATCCGTACTCCCATAGTTGCTTCGCAGATTGCTCGTTTTTGGCCTGTAGCGATTGGCTAAAACTAGCGAGCATTGACACGGCCAATTGTTCAACGTCGCGAAGAGTTCCGGGAGTGTTACGATCCGATAGTTGCAAACGTTGATCAAGTTGGGCAGGAGGAGCAGAGGATATATCGGAAGGGGTTGCAGCGGGTCGTTTTGATTTTGAGCGGGACGGTTTCGTTGTGTTGTTCAAGCGAACCGATGGTGAACGAACAGAAGACTAAAATCAACATCAAGTCGAAATGAGAGCCGGAAATCACTTTACTGACGTATCGATTCTTCGTACTGTTTCGTTTAATGGGTCTTCCGCCCATCTGGTCGCAAGCCCACGGGTAGCGCGAGGTGCGCGCAAAACGGCGCCATAGGACGGAGAAGAAAGAGATGATAACGCCCTGGCAACGGTGCTAGCGTGCACAAGTCTCGGGGGATATAAGAACGAGAACTTAGTGAGCGCGTTCATCGGGAAGGGGAGGGGGAGAGGGATGGAGGCGAACTTTTCGCAACAGCTGGGACCCGTGAGAGTACGCCACCGTTAGTCAGACACGAGACCCCTAGAAGATCACGGATACCCTTAACCTACCGCACTTCGACAATGAGCCGACAAGAGACACTAGCTGAAGAGTTTGAGGTTAGATGAATCTTAATTTTATCTGCTGCCGGTGGACTTTCTCAACGTGCGTTTGATTAGGTCTTAGAATCCATCTACCCTGAAGAACTAGAAAGTATGCGATTTCTCGAGGAGTCCTATGGAAGAGAACACTATCGTCTTACGACTGCAGGTATTTATAGAGCTAGAAGATGATGTCATTCAGATATCTGTAGCGCCTGAGGAGCAAGTGCCTGATGAGGAACGTACGTACCGGGCCTCTGACTCACGAACGTCACTCCATTCACCGCGTTCCGCTTAAGTCAGGCTTCTGTTAAGAGTCGAATACCCAGCCGAATACCCAGATGTTATACCGAACCTCTCAATAGACGCAACCGAGGGAGAAATGAGCGCCGAAGAAGAGGAGACTTTGATGACGAAAATCAAGGCATCGGTTCGGGAATTATCCTCCTTGGGGTTTCGGCTGTTTTCAGTGACATCTTCTTTTGATAATCAGGCCGAAGAGTCGCTTGGGATGGCCCAAACCTTTTCTGTGGTAACAACTCTAATCGAATGCATGGCCGAAGTTGTCGAAAACCGGATAAAACAAAAGCAAGCAGTGAAGGCCAAGAAAGAGGCTGATGAAGAAGAAGTCAGTACACCATTCATGCCGAATCTCTAATTTAGCTCACGCTGCTACGTCGTGCACGACAGGCGGAAAGACGGCGCGTTCAGGGAACTCAAGTAACCCAGGAATCCTTTAATGCCTGGCGACTCAAATTCAACAAAGAACGGCAAGCAAAGAAGAAAACTCAAGACGAAGAGAAGATGCGAGAAATGAGTAACAAGGAGAAAGAAGAGTTTAAGAAGTATGCGAGTCGGTTGACTGGTGAGCTAGTGACTGAGGACATGCGTGCCATGCATGACTGATGCTCATTGGTTCTACAGGTCGTCAGCTCTTCGAACGTAACAGGGATCTGGCAACTGCAGACGATACACTCGTCGAAGAAGGCGCCGAGTCCGTCGATGTTTCCAAATTTAACCGAGAGGAGGCTGCACTGGAAGAGGAAGAAGAAAGGCTGCATTTCAGTGACAGCGATTAAGAGCGATTCCTCCCCCAAAAAACATTCTCGATCTCGCTATCTAGTAATGAATGTCCATGAACAAAGTCTAGAAGCTCTATTGCACCATTAAAGACCATACATCCTCTGCGCGTTCTCCGCCCCGATTCTCAGAATATCCTCTGCTGACCACGACGCTGCTCCACCTGCCGCTTCTGTGGCCGCCTCGGCAACAAAGTGTGCAGTCCATGGGATCATTCCTGAATGAGAGAAAGGCAATCTTGCACCGGGTTTGAGGCCCAAGGACTGGACGGAAAGATTTCCCGGAACCATATACGGCGCATCGGTTTCCAAGAGGATGCGTAAAGGAGATGGCGCGGAAGTGAGAGAGGCGCCGGACGAAATCGCGGATAAGATCATGTCGGATATGACCTGGCGAGTGTTGAGGTTCGTTGCGAACGTCACGACACCTGTTGGAACGGCTGGCGTGGTCAGGAGGAAAGAATCGTGTTATGAGGAAGAGGTACTCGCCCGTTATGCCGATATACAAGTTCGGGAAATGCTCGAGCAGGGCTTTCGCTAAGTCGGGTGTGTCAGTGAAACAGTGTATATGAATCTATAAGGGTCGAAAGGTCAATTTGATCACCCTCATGGTAACCATTGTTGAAGTCGTCTAGCGTACCCGATGGTCCTTTGGTACGTTCTCCTTGAGTATTTGGAGAATATCGTCATCGGCTTCTCGCGTATGTATTGTTAATGGTTTGTTCAGTCCGACCGCTACTGCCAGTTGTTTTTTGAGGGCTTCTCTTTGGATCTCACGAGGGGAATTGTCATAATGATAGTCGAGTCCCATCTCCCCCATGCCAACACAGCGTGGGTGGCTTGCTGCCTCGATTCTATTAAGACAGTTATCAGGTTCTGGTGTCTAGCTTAGACTATTGGCACCTGACTCACATATCTTTCTCTACGTCGTCGTTGTAGTGCCTCGCTTCATGGGGATGTACACCTATCACGAAATGATACTGCACTCCACCCCAGTCGGTTGCTCTTTGCTCCTCGGTAAGTGCTGAATCAGCAACTTCCCTCCATTGTTTCATTACCGGAGCTTCGCAATAGACGTCTACGAGGTCGGTCACGAAACCAGAGTTCGATACTCTTGCGGCAGGTCGGAAGTAGCCACGAACGAAGTCATGAATGGTGAGGAATTGCCCATCGGGATATTTCGATCGGTAGGCGCCAAATGTTGAGACAAGGTGGGTATGGGTGTCTATGACTGGGTGTGGTGGGACGCCCTCGGAGCCGATGGAGTCAGGACCAGCTGGGATGCTGCTCAGGTGTGGACAGCCGTTCTCCAAAAGCATTGCCGACTCTGGAACCGGGATTTTCTTCTTTCCCATTTTCTTGAATGGTCGAGAGTAAGCGGTACTTAGAAATCTTTGGGAGCGCAAGAGATTGAAGGTTGAGGTCCCTCTGCCGAAAACAAGTGTAGGCATGGGAGCGCCAAACCTGTAAGAATCGTACCTGAGGATGCAAACTTGCTATGTAGCTGCGAAACCTCGGTGAAAATGCTTGTGTTACGTTAGTCAAGTGATCGGCAGGACCTGGTGGTAGGCAGCAGTTGTTGAGAGGACCGGTGGTGACCGGTGGTGACAAATGTGGGAATCCAAGTGACAGGAGCGAAAGTCGCCGTATACGTGATTTCAATTGACGGCTCTTCGAAGGTACAAGTGAAAGAAAGAAGAATCAAGGCTCGATATAGAACAGATGAAATCGATAACAGTAGTGAATATCACTTCCATATAAAGAGATTGGTTCAGGCTGGCGGGGAAGTCAGTTGTCCACAGTGACGATAGAGAGGGTAACCGCGAAGCTGGGGTTGCCCTCTCCTTCCCTCCCCCCTTCGATTCGCCCACACCTAGTCCTCTGAAGTGAAAACCACTAATGTCCTCCCGTATCCAAAATTATATCGCTACTTCTCTCGACATTACTCAAGCTTCCCCGCTCGATGTTAGTAGGATCGACGCCCTTCAAGCACTAAACCATATCTACGAGCCGTAAGTGTTCGCCCTGTTCAGCGCCGTTCATTCAAGGCTCGTGCACTGAAGCTCGCTATAACCCAACGTGGAAACAAAGCAAAGTAATTGTATGGTGGCAGCCCAAGGCTGACCACAAGATCCATTACCTTGCTGTCTTTGAGACGGCAGACGCCGCCAAGGCTGCACTGGACAAAAAGCACGACGATTGGGCAGCCGCTCCACTCAGTGCTGCAGGCAAGAGAGCTCTCGGGGCATCACTCGAAAAGACCATCAAGCTCTACCCAAACACGTTTCGTCGTTCCAGGTCACGCAAAACCGCCAGCGGTCAACCCCTCGACGTTGCGCGTAAGTGGTGAAAGGGGGACCTCCCGGCAATTCTTTCTTCCAGAACATGAACCTAACCCCGAAAAGCAGCCCCCCAGACGTACCAAGCGACATCAACGACCGAGTTTGATTTACCATCGCTCGCTCCCACTCCAATGCTGCCATCCCAACTTCCTCCAGTGCCTGCGACGTTCCCTGCGCCCCAAATCGCCCCTCCCTCGGTGGCCGCTGCGACCGCCACTCCCAACACGATCAACGCTGTTGCAGACCAAGCAAATGCAGTCGACAAAGCTATCAGGGCTCTCATATCTCAGAAGGACTTGGTTCTCCAACAGAGAAACGAGCTTCTGGTGCGAACTCGAGAGCTGGAACAAGCACTAACCTCCACCCAAGAAGAGGTCGATGGCCTGAAAGGGAGACTTGCTCACCAAGAGAAGGAGAACGAAAGGCTCAAAACAATTATTGCGTCCCGGCCACCTCGGCCAGTAACGCGCGACGTTGCCGTTGACGCCTCGCGTCAAGATAGTGAAGTGATCCCGTCGTCGGTCGTCAAAGAGCTGAAAGGACTCTGCCTTGCCCTCGCGCAGAAGGATATGTTTCTTGCAGAAAAGGAGAAAGCTCTGCAGGAGATGTCTCGTTCACTGGAGGAGGAGGTTACCAAGCGAAAAATAGCGGAGGGTGAGCGTGACGACTTGATTGCGAAAAGAGATCATGAACGCGCTCGGATCCCGGCCGTCATTGATCTCTTCGCAGAACTAGAAAAGATTGCATACGAGTCTCTCAAGAGAGAGAACAAAGACAAAGGCAACGAGGTTCGTTAAACGGATCAACGATCTTTGAATACGTTCCTTTCTTGGTCGCCGAAGGGCTTCAGATTGCGCTATCACTGTGGGGAGTGTTACACATGTTCATAACTTGTACTATTACACTATTGTTCCATGCGAATGTAAAGCACAAAGTTCCAAGTTCGGGATACAGCAATTATAAGGATAAAGTTCCCTATCCAGGGGCCGCGTTAGGAGTTTGAAGAGCATTCCACATACGGAGATGCCATGTTCTGGGGACCAGGTGTATCCGAAGCTCGGAGGCGAGAATATGGTGGGATTTCAACTGAGAACGACGAAAAGGGGGCGAGGGAGGGGGGTGTCCGATTGACGATGGAATTTATGTCCATTTTTGAGAGGGAGGATGCTTTCGGTGGCGGAATGTTCGGCTCGTCCGCATCATCCGATAATTCAGATAAAGAACTAGATGGAGGTCGGTCCGGGGTTGCCACGTTTTGTGAATAGGGATGTCCAATTGACACCTGAGTTTTGGCGGATAGAGAGTGAGGCGGGACGGCGACGTCCACCTGTGGGGGCGGTTTCAATTTCTTCCTCACAGGTGTTACATCGGGAGTTGTGTCATCCGCTTTGCCTTTGCGTTTCTTTGGGGTCGCAGGACGTGAATGAGGACCAGAGGGCTGCGGGGTTGAAGGGGCGGAGAGGTTCCGCTCTAACTTCCTAGCTGCTTGGACCGCCCTCTGGTCTGCTCGCACCTTCGCTATCTGGTCTCGCTGTTCCAAAACGTCCGCGACTGATTGGGCAAAGGTTTGAACATCGCCTTGAAGCCAGAGGTCAAAGACGCTTTCCCATTCCCGTGCTGGAACTGGGAACTCCAAATTGATAAAGATGGTGTGAATTGGGGATGTAGATGAGGATTCGCTTGGTTCGTTGGCGTCCCGGATTGCTTTCGCGAACTGGCGGACAATGCTCTTCGTGCCGGGAACTTTTAGGGATGTACCAGCTACGATGAGCAGGTCGGGCTTGCGGCGCGACTTTGACGATGATGCCGGTTCCTTCGCCTTGCCCTTTCGCGATGAGTCGTCTGCGTTGCTGATCCAGGAAGGACCTTGGATACCAAGTAGATCTCTCCGAACGCATTCTCCGACAATCTCTCCTTCCCGATGTACTTCGCCATACAGCACAACCGATGGTCGGAGGTTTCCAACTCCCCTTTCCCGCTTTCCAACTAAGCGCCGGGTCGACTCCAGGTCTTCACAGCTAGCGCAGACGATGGTTTCGCCCGCTGACAGTCGTTGGACAAAAGGAGCTAGTGGCGTCGTGTGGGAGCATCGCGGACAGTACATTGTCTTCACGTGGCCATGCAGCGGGATGCACCGAGGAGCGACCGGCGTGGAAGCTGCGCCGCGAGATGTCGAAGGTTCGGACCCAGAGGGTGGGGTCGAGACATCCGAATCGAGCATCGCCGGAGATGCAACCGCTGAGGCGGGCATAACAGATGGGCTCCGAGATAGGCTATGACTGACAGGTGGTGTGAGGAGGCCGGCGTTTCCAGGGCTTGGTGATGCCTTGGCCTTGACCCTCTCCTTCACAGGGGAACGAGTCCGGCGTTCGTTCCAAGCCGGAATTCCGTATGTGAGTCCGGCATCTTCCTCAAGACAGTCGATGTTCTGCGTATAAACCCGAATGAGCTTCCCCCTTTCGTCCAAAGACTTCAATAGTCGGTGGAAAGGGGTGGGCTCAGAAGTCGATGCTTGTTGGGCGAGGTTTCCTATCATGGTGTTGAACTGGCTCGTTGTCGCGGTAGACTATGTACGGAGGGCGTCGGAGAAGCTCGATATTCAATTAATCGAGGGGCTCTTACTTTGAACACGCTTGCATTGAAGAGATCCTTGCCTGACGACAGTTTGGGGTTCTCTCGCTTCAGAGTTTGGAAAATGCCATCAGGAGACCTGAAGTCCGGTATACCAGCCCCAACGGAAATGCCAGCGCCTGGGTACGTGAGCGAAAGGGAGATTCAGTCAAAGAGAACGGCGATTCGCGGGGACGTATTGGGGGAAAGGCGATGACATGCGTACCGCAAACAACAACGACACGCTTGGCCTTGGCCACAGCTAACAAAGCTCTTTTAAGAGTTTCATTTGAGTCTTGTATTGATGGAACAGAGGTTGAGGTACTCGGAGACGATGCCGGATCGGCCGATATTGGCACTCTGGTGGTACGGCGCATGCCAGCGCCTTCAGAGGGTGCTGGCGGGAGGCTTGCCTGAGCTAAGAATTTGGTTGTATTATCGGCCTAAAATCGGTTTCAGGAGGGAGGGCAACGAGCGGTGGCGAGAGAACTGTCGATTGTTATAGGAAATGTCGTTGCAGGATGGAAAAGGTGAGAGAGGCGGGCATCGTTCCTATGTGGACCAAGCTACTTTGTTCAAGATTTGTAATCAGTTTCTACTCTACCCAGTAAACCACCACCCACCATGGCAGACTCATCAAAGCCCAAAGACCAAACTCCTGCAGCTGATGCTCCAGCAGATCAGAGCAAAATCCCTCAGCTTGGTGCTTTGGAAGAGGACGATGAGTTCGAAGAATTCCCTGCTGCTGGTAAGGACTCGCGTTTTCTTGGGGGATGACGCGTCCGAGCTAACCCTTCGAACCCTCTCCAAGACTGGGATAACTCCGAGACGACTTTGGCAAACTTGACGAAAAACTCAGCGTCAAGTGACGCATCAAAGCCCACCTCTGTTGATCAACTTTGGGAAGACAATTGGGACGACGATGACGTTGAAGATGACTTCAGCAAACAACTAAGGTGCGCGTTTCCTGGAATGGTAACGAAGAGTTCGGCTATTAACATGATATATTATCTCTAGAGAGGAACTGGCAAAGACAACGGGCGGTGCAACGTCGGCGCCTCAGCAGCAGGACACTGTCATGTCGTAGTCCTTCTCCCTCTAGGGATTGCCGTGACACAGTTCCGATAATACAGTAACCTCTGCTCGAATGTCTATTACTTGGTCTCCTTTGCCTCTTCGGTTGCCTGGGTTCCATTCGCAGCCTCTTCTTGCCCAACAGTATCAGCCTGTGCCATCCACATCTCGTAGTACAATCCTCTCAGGCGAAGCAGGTATTCGTGTGTGCCTTCTTCCTCAACGCGACCGCCCTTGAGGACAATGATGTGATCTGCATCAACCACGGTACGGAGTCTGCGGAAAAGGTCGTCAATTGGAAACCAGGTTTTACACACCCTAGCGATCCGCCCTTACCTGTGAGCGATGAAAATACTTGTTCGTGAGTTGTCAACCAGGTTGGCATTGATGTTCTTCATCAGCTCCATTTCCGTCCGGCTATCCAATGCCGATGTCTGAGAGACCGAACGAAAAATTGTCAGTTAGGCGGATTGTGCAGGTCATCAAACCTACGCACGGCTTCATCAAAGAAGAGGATCGGAGGGTCCTTCAACACCACACGAGCGACGGCTAGCCTCTGCTTCTCTCCGCCCGAAATCATCAACCCCCTCTCTCCAACCTTTGTCTTATATCCATCAGGAAGCCTCTGAATCGTGTCGTGAACGTTGGCTCGAACAGCCGCAGCCTTGACCTCCTCATCCGTCGCATTCAACCTCCCGTACCGGATGTTGTGCATAATGTCGGCATGGAACAAGGGGGTGTCTTGAGGCACGACGCCAATTGCTTGTCGAAGGGTATCAAGCTGGATCTTCGTGATGTCTTGCCCGTCGACGAGGATCCTTCCAGCAGATGGTTCGTAGAACCGGTAGAGGAGACGCAAAACGGTTGACTTGCCACATCCGGACGGCCCGACGATGGCAACCTTCTTGCCAGGCGGGACAGTAAATGAAAGGGATTTGAAAATAGGGCGTTGTGGGTGATACCCGAAATCAACGTCTTCGAACCGAATTGATCCGCCCTTGAAATCGAACGGAGGCGCTCCAGGAGGATCCTGTTGACCGATAAGTCGCACTCAGCATCTATGGCACTCAGGTTCAAAGAGTAATCCGTACCCGAATAGGTGGGTTGTTCCTCCTCAGATTGAAGAGGACCTCCATATCGAGCAAGCTCTGCCTGAGCTCGCGGTACACGGTGCCAAGGAAGTTGAGGGGCATTGAAAGCTGGAAGACCAACTGGTTCACCATGACCAAATCTCCGACAGTCATTGTACCTGTGTAAAGACGGATATCGTGAGCGGTCATATCGTACTGGAAAAAAGCAAATTGGAACTTGCCATTGACGATTCCTTGTGCTGCAAGGAACATCATCGCCGTCAACGCGCTCGAGAAAATGATATTTTGCCCCGAGTTGAGATAGGCGAGCGACGTGGCGATCTTTAGAGATGCACGCTCGTAGGTTTGTAAATGCTTGTCGTACTGTCCGATCTCGAACTTTTCGTTGTTGAAATGCTAGTAGTCCACACCATCCCGTCGGTCAGCGTTTCGCTGTAAACTCGGACGGTGGGGAAGTACCTTGACGGCCTCGTAGTTGATAAGGGAGTCTACTGCAAGACTTGCCGCTTTGTTGTCTGCCTGATTAGCTTCCCGGCGGAAACGCGTTCTTCGGGGAGGTTCAGATACTGCCGAAAGAGGATGTTTCCGACTAACTTACCGCCAAGCTGTTGTCCGGACAGTAAACCAAGTGTATGCGGCCATCGTAATCAAAGTAATCAAGGCAAAGTTATAACCGAAGTTGTAGGTCTGCGTAAGTGGAATGTCAAAACTCGCACAGACAAACTCAAAAGGAAAGGTTGCATACCAGGATCCCGCAAACCATAGTAATTTCCAGTGCCGTGGGTAACACATGGAAAATTGTAGACGATAGGATAAATGTAATGCCCCTAAAATACGAGTCCGTCAGCACCCAAAGGACGCGATAATCCGAATTCGCGGGCTGACTTGGTTCCGCGGTCGATCGCACGAGTGAGTCCTCCAGTTTGCCGTTCCAGATGGAACTTCAAAGGTAAGCTCAAAAGGTGGTCGAAAGTATCCCGGGCGACTTTGCGAACGGCCTTTTGAGCGACGTTTGCAAAGACGGCATTCCGCAATTCGGAGAAGAGAGTTCCGCAAACTCGTGTTGCGCCGTCTGTTGAGTTGCGGAAAGTTCAGATTAAGTGTTCCCTCCGGCTATCAGGAGGGTGAAGACTCACAGCCTACGATGGCGAGTCCGGCGACGGTCCACGCCGTCGAGGCCGCGGTGAACTCGATATTAAGGGAATCGACAATGGTCTTGAAAAGGAACGGAACTTGCACGGTTGTGACCTACGAGCCAGGGATTGGTGAGCCGGCGTTTAGACGCAGGGTATCTCTAGCTGGTACCTTTCCGGCGACGAGGAGTCCGAGAGCGAGGAGCACACGGGTCTTGACATCCCATTGGCCCTTTGGCCAAATGTTGGTAGACAGTTCCTTGAGGATTCTCCAGTCCGCTTGCCTCTGTTCGGCTTGGGTGATTTGGACAGGTGTTCCTCCAATGTCTGTAGCTGCCTGCGCTGGGTTCTTCGTTGCCTCAGGCTTCACAGTCTCGACGACTGACGGGGTGGCTGGCTTGGAGTTCGCCGCGGGCGCAGGCGCGGGCTGGCCGGTTGGCGGGTTCGCATGTTGAAATCGGATAGCTAGGCCAGTTATTGGTATTGGACGTCTAGTAGCAGAGATGTTGCTCGGACGAGAGAGCTATGCCGAACACATCCGTAAGCGATGTTTTATCCGGATGAGGCAAGGTCGTTTCCGCACTCACAGAGACCAGACATCGTCTCTGACTCCCTAAGGATGGTAAAGTGGCGTGCTTCAGGGGTCGCAGACCCAGCCCAACCTGCCGAAGCATCTCTCAAGCGGATGGGAGGGGTGAAAGGAGAGGAGAATTATGGCCGGCTTGAAAGAGATGGTGGCAGTCTAAATGAGAATGGCGTGAACAAACCGCGTGCCCGAAATTGGACGGTGCCCCGCAATCTTATCCGATAAAGCCCTCCACCTTCGAATTCGCTGTCCAACAACTCACGCAACATCCAAGAGCTCAGTCAGCAGCCGACGACGCGTATCCTATTCCATTTCAGAGTCAGACTCTGATGTCTGGGGCCGAATGTGATCGTAATACGAATTAGGTAAAAATCCTTCCCTGTCTTCTCCATTAGCGACCTCGTCACACTCGGGCGTATCCAAACTTAAGGGCTTCAGAGTGATGCCAACGCCGGGTTGGAAATTAATCCTCCAAACAATGGGATCTTTGAAATGTTTTTGTCGGAAGCGCGTGAACCTCAGAATGTGGGTCAGGACTCTGGAATCAAAATGTCAGTCGGGTCGTTATCTCGTGCGGAGAAGGAGAAGGAATCACTGGAATCCAAATTCTAGACAAACTCCTCCATCCCAATCTCCCCTTTCCTTCGCAATCTTAGGGAAGTCCAACGTTTGAAAACTTTGGACGTTGGCGATCCTGCCCTCCGGTGTGCGAAACCCGACCACGACCTCTGGAATGCCGAGAAGGTAGGACTGCGCCCAATATTTCAGCATCTTGCTCCTAAATCGCTGGTCGTCCCTCTGATTTCGGATGACTTGAGAAGTTTTCAATTCTACAAAGGTGTCTGGTTGACCTGTGAATTTTTCTACAACGCCAGAGTGCGAGTGAGTGTCCGAAATCAACGCTCCGCTGGCACACGATACCTCTGACACAGTCAACTTCAGCACCCATTATGATGCGTAAGTTTCCCAGCTTCGTTTTCACGACGCTACACCATTGAACGTTCGTGTCGACGGGCCCTCCCCATCCATCGCCTTGCGGAGGAGAGTTGGGGCGTAAAGGTTGGTCTGTCGTGCAATACGATTCGAACGCGTACCCGTAGTAAGACATTAGACGGTGTTGCGGTGTCATGTTCTCTCTAGAATAACATGACCCTTAACGTTCGTTCCAGCGAGCAACGAGCAATCACGCTTACTTCTCCTGCAACTTGGCATCCGTCGAATGTTCCTCAATGTACAGGCAGTCGTTGACGAACATGGCGTTAAGATCCCATCCCTCCCTAGTTTCGTATGGAGCGGTGATGATCCTATATGCGACATCCGTGCTTTGAGTTGCTTGCACCAATGGAAAGAGGGCGAAGGACTTACTTTGTCATAATACCTCGCCAGGTCACGACATCTGCCCGACTTGCTTCTGGTCTAACAGCCTTTCTACGCAGCGCCCTCAGTAAACCATCTAGTCTCCCCCGTTCCTCGGGCCTTTTGATCCATTTGTCGTAACTGCAAACAAAACGAGCTTGGCATTAGATCACGCGTTCTAGCCTCCGATACATAGACGGACATCATTTACTCTCTATCCAGGGGTGCGTTAAGAGGCGGGTTCTTGTAAAACTTCATCGCGGAGTTGTTCCAGACCAACTTTCTTTCAGGAGTGTAAGAAAAAGTCAAGAGAGCAAGAGGTCGCTGGAACAAAGGAGGTTCGACGGGCTCCTGATCGTCCATAGAGGGTAAGGGGATGAAGTCCGGTAGATCGTAGCCGTCGAGTCCCGCTTCAAGCCATGCTTGCCTCGCTGCCTCAGCTGCAGCTGGGTCCATCCTTTGATTTGGGAGGTGCTGGAAGTGAATGGAGCTTGGTGGTGGTCTCAAGGTTTGATTTGGTAATCATTCCCAGCGCACGGACTCATCATTCTGACTGGTTGCCGCACCAATCAAGTGACCCCCCTTCCTTTCACCGCTCCCAGCGTCGTCCGCGTCGTCCGACCCGTATAAAAAGGCCCTACTTCACCCTTCAACCAAGTCCTAGAAACCTTCTAACCTACCGTTTACGAAACTACCCAAAATGGTTGGACTTTATCCGTCAAACTTGATCGAGGAGGCTGGGGCTGATAGGAATTTTTGTGGTTGCTCAGGTTCTCGCCGTCGATCTCCTCAACCCCTCAGCTGCTCAGACCAAGCGCACCCACAAGCTTAAGCGACTTGTGCAAGAACCCAACTCGTACTTCATGGACGTCAAGTGCCCAGGTTCGCATACCCCACGCGCCCTCTACGCGGAGCCAGGAGTTTGACCAGATTGCGATTAATTCCCTTAGGCTGCTTCGCCATCACCACCGTCTTCTCGCATGCTCAGACCGTCGTCATGTGTGGATCCTGCTCGCAGGTGCTGTGCCAGCCAACGGGAGGAAAGGCCCGCTTAACAGAAGGTATGCCGACTCCGTTCGCCTTCGTTGGACGAGCGTATTGATCATAATTTCCCGCCAGGGTGCTCATTCCGCCGGAAGAACTAATCGTCGATCGGTTTCCCTCTTCTTTTCGTTGGTCTCCTACGCTTGTGCTATCCACGTATACATTGTATTTTCAACTCACTCAATGCGACAACACCGTTCAATGCTGGGCAATATCATTACGGCGATACTATATGGGAGTCAGCGTGATTTTCTGGCTCGTTGCCACTCTTCTTCACAACGTCTAAGGCACCCTTTCCGCTGTGCTGTCACTCTCACAGTTCAGCTAATATACTGTGGGAGGGGAATACGCGAATGGCGTCTGCAAGGCAGGAAGCAATTAATTGATCGTAAATCTCCCTACGAAGACAGTTGCCTAAACAGTAAGTAAAAGGCGGGATGTCTCTTCAATCCCTTGGAAGTGGAGGTCTTAAAAGCAACTGTCTCGATCTCTGGCGACCGCAGGTGCTCTTCGATGAAGGTTGCCGCCGCCATCAGCTTTGACACGGACAAGAACGAAACACCGACGAACATAAGCAAAAAATCACGAGAGTTGCCAAATGGGGGCTGCGAGGCTTTATCCTATGGTGCTCAGGGCTCATGGGCTCCGTCGGAAGACAAAACACGGGAGGAGGAGGAGGAAGTGTGAATAGTGAAGAGGATGGAGGCGGCGTTGCAGAAAGGTCAGCGATACCAACATCGAGAGAAAGCAAGGAGTCGCAAAGTCCCGTACCTTTTTTTCGTTATTCTGCAGGCCATATAGTACCGCGTCGTACGAAGGGTCCTTTGCCACCTAGACGGGAAGTCACAACGTCAGCGGCCAGGTGATCGACGAACAAGAAATCGCCTTACCAAGGTCATCAGTATCGCTCGAAGAACTATAGTTTGATGACCGAGGTTCGACTAGTTCAAAACGTCAAAGAATGCTCAATGGCACGAACTACCGAGAGCGGACTTACTCGCCCGAGCGACGGACCCCGCTGCGACTGTAGGTCAGCACGCATCACTACGCTGCGGTTCGACCCGAAGGGAAGAGCGCGGTGATAGCGGCCAACTGGTGCTTTCCGGAGCAAGTCCCACCGCCACGGTTAACCCGCGCTATGGAGGCCGCCGAAGTAACAGCCACAGAGAGCCGAAGAATGTACGACGAAAATAAAAGTGACGCAAGCTGTTGGTTGATACGGGTTAGAACCATTCAACTGGACTTGCGCTGAACGGGCACGCACAGGTTCTATATACGCAGTCGACGGGTGAACATGCCGGTGGGACCGAAAGGGTCGCTCGGGAGAGAGTGGAGGGAGACGTTGCTTGAGAGGAAGGGTTTGAGGAAAGTTTGGATGTATCTCCCGGTTTATATAGGTTTTGGTGCACTCGGCTGTGACGTGGCGCGGACAGGTCGGGTTGCGATGAGAATACAGTCCGGTTGGCGTACAAAATGCTTCCGCGCGGTGACTCTACTTTCCGGATCCGATGCCCAACGCCTGATCAGCCGGAGATGCCTCGAGTACTATGCTTGATGACCTCCTCATGTGATAGGAGCATCCCTCGGAGGAAAGAAAGCTCATGGGGATCAGCTGGGGGGTTGGGGGACGAGGCCCCGACATGTGATGTTAGAGTTTGGGCCGACGGCGACCTTGCGCTTCCGATCGCACCAGCCCCTCACACCCTACGTCTAACCGCTCTTAAGCCATTGTCACTTGATATCAAAGTACCAATGGAAGAGACGGCTGAGTGAGGGTTTTCTGTGCAGTATATCGCTTGCTAAAGACTGCGTTCGAGTGTTTTTCGGAGTGGCGAATACTTCCGTTGTTTTGAATGGTACGGCTGGCCATGAATGGAAAAGGGTCGGCTCCAAGACATGCAAGGTCAGTCCGCATCACAACTCTTGAGTACAAGATAGTCTCTCACTTTTCTTGCGACCTCATCGTTCTCCTTCCTCGACAGACCATAACCCCCATCGTTCGACATGCCGCACAGGTCAACTTCGGGAGCGAAACAAGGCGCCTCGGCGAAAAGTAAGATCAATTCTGCTAGGCATTGGTCTTCTGGTCTAACCTCTAATCTCGTTCTAGACAGCGGAGGCCTCCGCATCCTCTACGGCAGATGGCAAAAACTCTCGAGCCAACAGTCACCAAGCAAGGATGTGGGCGCTGCTGCTGAACATGAGACGAAGAAACGGCGAAGGTACTGTGTTTCCGACTTCAAGAAACCTTGATACTTGACTGAGCGGCTGTTCACTCACTTACGGGCCTGCTCAGATCCGTATCACCTGAAGGGGAGGTTTGTTTGGCTTCATCCTCTGGTACTCCGAGCAAACGTCGGAGATCCCGACAAGTGCAAGCGAGCTCAACTTCGGAAGCACAGCCAAGCCCTGCACCACGATCAACATCTTCTAATTCTCCCCGAGCTCGTAGTTACCCTGCCACAAGCCCCTCTAGGACCTCGAGCAAACGCCAGAGATCTCTACAACCCTTGACTTCGGAAGCAGAACCAATCCCTGCACCGCAACCAACATCTTCAAATTCTTCACAAGCTCCTGAATCGAGTCTCTATACTACAAGCAACACTCGCGGGCGGGATCAAGGTGCTCAGAGAGGTCGAAAAAATGAAGCCCCTTCCAAGTCAGCCATCTCACAGTGTTTGATTCTGCCGTTTCCCGCTAAATTACGCGTCACACTAGACCTACGCGAGGTCGCGCTCAAGCCCCAACCTCTCCGTCTGTAGAGAAGACGTTTAGCCCTCTCGGTGTGGTACAGGACAGTGGGGTCGCCCAAGAATCACTGACGATTCGCCGTACCGTCGCCTCATCAATCGAGAAGAGCCCTGTCGGCACAATACCCAACGACAATTCAAGTCTCAGTCTTGGAACAGACCTTCGTTACGTCAGAGCCCTCACAGACTCTAATCCTAATGTCGTAGAGCCCACCACAGAGGCGGAAGTGGACTTCATAGACATTGGTGCTTTGGTTCGAGAAGGAGAGCCCAACAAAGAAGTGATTGTCCGACTCCAATTTCCGAACGATGGAAGTAGCTGCAAAACTCTAACGATGGGCCGAGACGAGCATTGTGATATTAAGTTGGAGGAGCCGGATATCGGTGAGTGTCAGAAGGGAAACGAACGTCCAAGCCCTAATCCTGCACAAACTGCCCAGGTGATGTTTTTTATTCACTTGAATTGGTGCTCCAATCCAATTCCGGTCAGTATAAGCGCGTCGTACGGGTTAATTCTGCGGAATCAGACAACAGCACGGTGAGGGCGAAAACGTTCCCGCTCAGCAGGATGTCTTCTTAGACCCTATCACCGCAGATTATTTCTCGACAAGGCGTTTCGTCTCAGCGTTGGGATGTATTGCAAGAAGGCTGCATTGTCACGTTTGGAGCCAACAGCAAGATTCGATACCGCTACCTTCCGCCACAGGTATGCAACTCGAGGGTAGAGCGATGTTGACTTCAAGGCTAACAACAAGAGCAGGATCCCCTTCCGGAGCCTATGTGCTGGGCAACCCGTCTCTTCACCTGGGATTCAACTATGAAGCCAAACTTTGGTGGAGCAAGCAGCAATTCGTCAGTCTATCTCGTCACAAACCGCAAGTCCGGCAACCGTCACGCAATGAAGGTCATCCATACCGTCAAGTTTTCATTTATCCCAGCGCTATCTAGAATGGTTCGGCGAGAACAAGAAGCCTTATCGGTTTTGAAGCATCCCCACGTTTTGGAACTACAACTCTCTAGGCGCGACGATGTCCATTCGCGAATCAGTACGCATTTCTGAAAACATTGAGCGTGAGGCCGGAATGTTGATCGATCGCTTTTCTTCCTCAGTGTTCATCTTCCCGGAAATGGAAGGAGGGAATATCTTCGACTTTGTTGTGAAGAACCGGCAGCCTCAAAACCAGCGGCGTCTGAATAACTTTGCTCCCCAAGTCGCCAAAGACCTTTTGAGTGGTCTCGCGGTAAGCAGCGCATCATCTTTATACTATCTTCTCAATGGCGACGAGACTGACCTTGAGCCTCTCTCCAGTACATCCACTCAAAAGACATAGTCCATCGAGACCTGAAGCCCGAAAATGTGTTTCTGGCTGAGGCGTTTTCGGAGGGAGAGCAGAAATATCCTACGGTCGTCATTGGCGACTTCGGAATTGCTCGCTTACCTGGAGAAAAGAGAACGGAGATGGTACGCACGAGATTCGATCCGGGTCCTGTCTGCCTCTCTCTTATGCACTGTCTGACTTGACGTATCGCTCTAGTATGATGGAGGAAGTAACCATTGGCTCTCCCCTATCTCTTTCCGAGACCCGACGGAGGCGAAGACGGACTTCCCGATTGACCTGTGGGGCGTGGCGCTGATTATATGGTTCATGTAAGCAAACGTCGTCACCCGCTTCTCGTTCGACCTGCCTAAGTATCTTGATCGCCTTTAACAGGGTTGCTGGACTTCCAAAACCCTGGGGTCAGGCTGGAGCTCCAGAAGATCCCAAAGAGATCAATCAACTACGATGGGAGCGGCTGGAGGAGTTAAACATCACGGCTGAATGTGGGTACATCCTCCCTCTTTTCTTTGCCTTTCTAAAGTTGGTCTTGTTGATCGACCCGCTCTCCTAGGCACGGACTTTCTCGAAGGTTTTCTGGTGGACCACCCAAGACGATGCCGAACACTCGAAGATACCGAAAATCATCGATGGATTCATAATGGTATCACAGTCAATCCGAACGAGGAGGAGAAAGGAGTTGACTTTGCTCCTGTGATTGATCTGCACGCTGAGCCGGAATCTGGAGACACCCAAGTAGAGTTTGACGATGAATATTGAGGGCGTGTAGCATTTTGTAGTTGGCCGTCGAACGCATCCGTTGAGTCCACATGTAGAACCTGTAGTTGTTGGCGTTTCGAGTTAGCGGATATCGACGCCGATTTATTTTGTGATGGCTCTGCAATTTCAAGCTCCGCGCGAACTTGATTCGATCTCCGCTCGCCAGCTTTCCAACGACTTCGAAGGCTCATCCACCCTGCCGAATTGAAATCCCTCCGCCAGGCTAAAGAAGAACAGCTACCGCTACCTGCCGGTTTGCCTCTACATCGATCATGTCCTCAGGAGGTACCAGCACTCGCCATCCACCTACTCGTCGTGCATTCTGTCAGTCGCAACGTTAACCAAGCCCTACTCTCATCCAAGTCACGCTAATACGCGGTTTAATCCCTAGACATACGACACAAGCCTGATCGTGATCGAACCGCTTTCTCGAATTCACCAGCTCGAAGTGAAGCATGGGACGCGTATTCGTTAACCCGAGATCATAAGAGCAAGACAGGGGCTGACGATCCAGCTGACATTCCTGGCGCCGAGTCCAAACACTTAGACATGGGGCGTTTTCTAACCCTCCCGCTCTCAGTCATGGCTCAAGTAAGTATGGAGTCATTCTTCTGTCTCGATCGTGTCCGCGCAAATATTAGCAGACTGATTTCCCAGTCCACGCTCAAAGGTTTGCATGTACCTTCAGTTTCAAGACCTGACGAACATGTCTCGGACGTCTCCCGGTTTAAGAAGACTTTTTATGAGCAAGATATCAAAGCCTTGCTGGGATGCTGCCCGATGGCTCCAAAACATGCCCGAATGGACAGGCGTGGCTGCGCCCCGTGCAGCCGCATTTATCTTCGATGATGCCTGCCAGGTTGGTTTTACGCCATGCCATTCAATTTTAAATCTTGTTACTAACTTGGAACAGGGAGAAGGCTGCAAAAACTCTGCAAAGCTAAGAACGTTCTACGTAGTCAAGCGGTATTGCCCCGATTGTGCTCCGACCTAGTGAGATACGCGTTCGGCTTCTTCATTCAGCGGTATACTAAATTGCTCTACGTAAAGCCTACTGGATTGGGACTCTGTACCTGAAAAGTGGCCTGAAATTCACCAAGAGATGTTTCGTCTGCTACCCTGGACCCGTAAGCGTCAGTACCGACGTCCCAACTGTCTACCTTCCCACAGACCTAATGGCCTCACTCGTTTTCCAACTAAGGCGCATCGAAGAATAACGGAGATGTAGAGACGGGGAGGTTTGTGTTGAGAGAAGACGTAGAGCGCCTCCAAAATCGAATTCAGCAAATGAGACCAAGGACCAAGCTGAGATGACACAATTGAAGGAGCAGCTGAAGGAAGCGTGGAGGAAGTCACAAAGGGTAATGACAGGACGTGAAGTCGATTCTTTTCTCCTTCATTGATATTTATTTTCGGTGTTCAAAGATCGCTCAGTGGATGGAGACGTGGACTAGAGGTTACGAAGGCCGAATCTGGCACGCGACGAACAAACGTTTCATCAAGTGAGTACTAAAACTTGGATCACTCAATAGCATCGAATAAAGAAGATTTTAATCCACCCTACTTGTCAACCTACTTAGATTCTTCGAAGGTCTCGAAAAGCGTTGGGGATGGAACATTGCCCGGCTTCCAGCAGTCAGGGACTCTCCTCGATTTTTCGCCCTGATAAATTTTGCACAAGACGCGCCGGAACTAGATCACAAAGGTCGGTTAGCCCTATGTCCGAGTCTTCCTTACATTCTGACCTGCATGGTTCCAGTGTGGGACAGAGCCGAGGTTGTGATTAAGTCGATCATCGAGGAGGACAGCATGAATAAGCAACATGGGGATCGGCCGTGGTCCCTCGGCATCCCTCAGTCCCTCCACCGGAATTCCAAGACCCCAGGCACAAGCTCGTCGAAGGGGAAACGTCGCTGAAATGCTTTCTCAGCCGTTGTAAACTTGCCTTAAGCATGATAGCCCCCTTATAGACAAGACGAACATTTGGACAGTAGTAGTGGTTTCGTGTTTGATCTGAATACAAAGGGAAGGAATGATGGCTATGGGTCTTAGCTGAGCGATCTGGACTTTCCGCAGGAGTAGAGTTTGACGACAAATAGTGAAGCGGGTAGCACTCTGTAGTGGACTTTGACTGTCGAAAGTATCATTCGAATCTATGTGCAAAGCTCTTACGCGTGTAGCCATAGACGGCTGTGGTACCTGTGTTTATCGCCGCCAGAGTTTTCAAACTCCGCAACAACCGAGTAGGATCTCCGCAAGATCTTTTGCAACCACGACGAAACCCATAAATCCCGACAGATTGATCAAAATCCAAGCTCTCGTCGCGTCATGCCATGCTGTTTCAATGGATGCTGATACACGTATCGATCTGCAGTTGAACGACATAAACGTGATCGCGTAAAACGCCCTTCTTCCAAGTCTTCAGCCCGGGATGAAGCACGAGGGAGTACGGGACCGTAGATCCGAGGCGCCGGCATTAGCGGCAATCCAGCTTACACCCTCGAAGCACAATTCAAACATCTTGACATGCAGAGATTCCTGGCCCTCCCACGTTCCGTCATAGTCGAAGTAGGCCTTTTTCTACCTCGATCTCGATGCAAATATTCACGAACTGAGAAAATGCTCGGGGTCTGAAGGTTTGCAAGTACCTTCCGTTTCAAAACTTGACAAGCCTGTCGCGGACGTCTATCCAACTAAGAACACTATTTATGAGCAAAGGATCGAACCTTTGCTGGGACGCTGCCCGATAGCGCCAAAACATGCCCGAATAGACAGGCGTCGCTGCGCCTCGTGCGACGGATTTTATCTTCAACGATACTTGCCAAGTCAGTTCTACGTAATACCTTTCAAATTTCAAAATTCCTACTACTTTTACTCTGGGGAGAAGGCTGCAACCAGTCTGCGGAGCTAAAGACATTCCATGATATCGCCCTCATTGTGCTCCAACACAGTGACATATGCCTTCGGTTTCGCGAACTTTGCGTTGGACTGAAGTATCTAATTCGCAATCTACTAGATGGGGACTATGTCGCTGAAAACTGGCCTGGGATCTCCTATGACCTGTTCTACCAACTTCCCTGGACCCAGAACCGTCAGTACCAAACCCTCCGCTTTCTACCCGACGCAAGGATTTGACCAGTCTTCTCACTAAGGCCCCTCAAGTAACGTCAAAGGTGTAGACGAGGGAAATTTTGTACTGAAAGAAAGTGTAGAACACCTCCAAGCACGCATCCTGCAAATTGGGGTCGACAGGTATCATCGGCTCTCTTAGGCATTGCCTTTTGGTCTAACCTTCAATCTTGCTCGTAGGTGATAAACCTCCCGACACCCAGCGCGGCAGATGGAGAAAACTGAAACTGCACAGACCGCCACCAGGCGAGGATGCGGGAGCTGATGCAGAACATCAGAGCAAGAAACGGCGAAGGTACTATCCTCGCAACTTTAAGAAGCTCTCCAAGTTATCGGGCGCTCACATATGAGCCATCTTAGATCCGTGTCAGCCGACGTCGGGGCCTGTCCGCCTTCACCCTCTAGTACCCCAAGCAAACGTCAAAGATCCCCTGGACTTCAGGCAACTTTAACGTTAGAAGCAGGACCAGCCCACGCACCACAATCAACATCTTCAGATACTCCCCAAGCTCGTGATCCGGGTTGTCCTACCATAAGCAACACTCGCAGGCAGGTTCACGGCGCTCGGAGTCGTCGAAACGAGGGGCCCTTTCACAGGTCAACAATCTCCCGGTGTCTTTCTTGGCCGTTTCTCGCTGAATTAAGTATTAAATTAGGTCCACGCGACGTCGCCCTCGAACCACCGCCTCTCAGTCTGCAGAGAAGACTTTTACCCCTCTCGACGCGGTACAAGACAGCGAGGTCGCCCAGGAATCACTAACCACTCACCTCACCGACGCGTCACCGATCGAGAAGAACCCTGCTGCTACGGAGCTCGGCAAAACTCTAAAGACCAATGGTGGAACGAAGACTCCCCGCGTTACAACCGCCGCGAACCCCAATCCCGATGTCGCAGTCATCGCAGAGGCCGAAGCGGACCCTATAGACTTCGGCTCCCTTGTCCCAGAACCCAACGAAGGAGCGGCTATTCGTCTCCAGCTGCCTGATGATGGAAGCAGTTGCAAAAATCTAATGGTCGGCTGGGACGAACAGTGTGAGATTAAGTTAGAGGGGCGGGATCATGGTGAGTGCGAGAAGGGAAACGAAGTTACAAGCCAACGCGTATCCTAAATCTGGACGAATTGCCCTAGGTGATTTTCATTGCTCGCTTGAATTTGTCCTTCAATTCGATCGCGGTCACTACAAGCGCATCGTACGGGTTAATCCCGTGGGCTTAGACAACGGTACCGTGAGGATGATAACCCTCCTGCTCGCAACGGCACTCTCTTGGACCATATCTCCGCAGGTCACCCCTGGACGGGCCGATTCGCCTCAGCCTCGAACGATATTGGAAGAGGGAGGTATCGTGACGTTTGGAGTTGACGGTAACGTTCGATATCGCTACGTCCTACCACAGGTACGTAGCTCTAAGGAAGAGCGATGTCGACTTCAACGCAAACGACAGGAGCAGGACCCCCTTCCACAGCCTACGTGCTGGGCGACCCGCCTTTTCACCTTGGAACCAAACTTTGGTGGATCAAGGAGCAACTCTTCCGTCTATCTCGTTAGAAATCGCAAATCCAGCAATTGGCACGCTATGAAGGTCATCCATACCGTTAGGCTCTCCTTTAAACCAGCTTTATCAGGCATGGTTTGGCGAGAACGTGAAGCTCTTTCGGTTTTGAAGCATCCTCACGTCTTGGAACTCCGACATTTTCGGCGTGACAACGTCCATTCCCGAATGAGTGCGCTATTCTTTACACATCAAACGTGAGGCTGGAACGTTGACTGATCGATTTGTTTTCTTCAGTATTCGTCTTCCCGGAGATGGAAGGAGGGAATTTGTACGATTTTGCTGTGAAGAAACGGATGCCTCATAACCAGCGGCGTATTTATAATTTTGCTCCGCGAGCTGCTCAAGACCTTTTGAGAGGCCTCAGGGTAAGCAGCGCATCTTTATACTATTCTCTCGGGCCAACCTCCCGCTTTCTAGTATATCCATTCAAAAAGACATAGTCCATCGAGACCTCAAGCCAGAAAATGTATTTCTAGCTGAGACGGGGTCGGAGGGAACGAGAAATATTACAAGGTTGTCATCGGCGACTTTGGAATCGCTCGCTTGCCCGGGGAAAGAAGAACCGAGATGGTACGCACGAGGATTGACCCGTGTCCTGTGTGTATCTCCCATTTCCAATGTCTGACTTCATGTGTGGCTCTAGTATGACGGAGGAAGTAACCATTGGCTCTCCCCTATCTCTTTCAGAGACCCGACGGAGGCGGAGACGGACTTCCCGATTGACTTATGGGGCGTGGCGCTGATTATATGGTTCATGTAAGCGAATATCATTACCCGCTTTCGTTCGACCTGGTTGAAATCTTGATTATCTCTCGAGGCTTGTGGGACTTCCCAAACCCTGGGGTCAACCTGGAGCGCCCAGAGACGCTAGCGAACCCAATCGACTGCAGTGGGGGTGGCTGGAGGAGTTAAATATTAAGACTGAATGTGGGTACTTGGTCTTTCTTTCACTTGCTTCCTATTGTTGGTTTTGTTGGTCGATCTGCATCTCACTCTGATCCCCTAGGCACCGACTTTCTCAAAGGTTTCTTGGTAGACCATCCAAGTCGATGCCGAACAATCGAAATGCTGGAAGTCATTCATGGATTAAGAATGGTGTTACAGCCAATCTAGATGCAGAGAAGATGGGGGCTGACTGTGCTGCCGTGGTTGATCTGGACGCTCGATCGGAGGAAGAGACTCAAGTGAGGTTTGACGATGAATATTGAAAGCGTGTAGTTAGCGGTCGAACGTATCCGTTGAATCCATACGTAGAGTTTGGGTCTATGTAACCTTCGAAAGGCAATCCGACGAATGTGGTCCTGGTATCGATAAACCCAACTGCGAGGGCTTCGGATTTCAAACTCCGGGCGAACTCAATTTAATCTCCGCCCAAGTTCTTTCCAACTTGAACTACGACGCCCACCTACCCCGCCAAATTGAGATCCCTCCACCAGGCTGAAGAAGAGGAATCGTTGCTACCTACCAGTTAGCTTTACGTCGATCATACGATCATGTCATCAGGAGGTCCCAGCAATCACCACGGGGCTGCTCGTCGGGTATATTGTCCGTCGCAGGCTGAACCTACTATCACTCAAGTCGCACTAATACACAGTATAATCCCCAGTCAGACGACATAAGCCGGACCGCGATCAAACCGCTTCCTCGAACTTGCCAGCCCGAAGCGAAGCACGGGACGCACGCGCACGGTTGCCCACCCGAGGTGGCAGGACCGAGGCTGCCAAGCCAAGAGCTGATGATACAGCCGACAATCCTAGCGCCGAGTCCATGCATTTGGACATGAAGTTATTTCTAGCCCTCCCACTCTCTGTCATGGCTCAAGTAAGCATGGACTCGTCACTCATTCTTCTGTCTCGATCGTGTCCGCTGAACAGCTGGTCCACACTTGAAGGTTTGCACATACCTTCAGTTTCAAGACATGACGACTTTATCTCGCACATCTCCCGATTTGAGAAGGCTTTTTATGAACAAGATATCAAAGCGTTGCTGGGACGCTGCCCGATGGCTCCAACACATGCCCGAATGGACGGGTATCGCGGCGCCCCGTGCAGCTGCCTTCATCTTCGATGATGCCTGCCAGGTTGGTCTCACGCGAATACTGCTCAATTTAAAGGCTCTGTTACTAGGTTTATGTAGGGAGAAGGCTGCCAAAACTCCGCAAAGCTAAGAACATTCTACGTGGCCAAGCGATATTGCCCCAGTTGTGCTCCGACCTAGTGAGATACGCATTCTGCTTCCCTTATCACGTGGTATATTGAAGTATAAGCATGTACAGTCTACCTCGCTGGGACTCTGCCGCTGAAAAGTGGCCTGGAGTCCGCCAAGAGATGGTTTACCGCCTTCCGTGGACCCGTAATCGTTAGTACCGACGTCTTGGCTATTGATGACTCAAGGTTCTCACTCTGTTCCTGATTAAGGCGCCGCGAACAATGATGGGGGTGTAGAGACGGGGAGGTTTGTGCTGAGTGAAGATGTAGAACGCCTCCGAAATCGAATCCTGCAGATTGGGACCGTGTACTCCCAAGCTGGGATGAGACAACTAGATCAGCAGCTGAAAGAATCGTGGAAGGTGTCGCAAATGGTGAGTATATGGCGTGAAGCCGAATTTTTATTATCTGGCATCAATCATTGTTTTCCCCGCTCACAGGTCGCTCAACGGATGGAGGCGTGGACTCGAAGTTACGAAAGCCGAATCTGGCACGCGAAGAACAAACGGTTCACCGAGTGAGTACCACCACTTGAATCAATTAAGAGAATCAAGTAAAGAATGTTTGAATCCACTCTACTTGTCAACCTACCTAGATTCCTCCACGGTCTCCAAAAGCGTTGGGGATGGAACATGGACCGGCTTCCAGCAGTCAGGGACTCTCCTCGATTCGACGCCCTGATAAATTTCGCACAAGATGCACCGAAACTAGATAAAAAAGGTTCATTAGCTTCATCTCTGGGTCTTTGTTGCGTCCTGACATGCGTGATTTACAGTGTGGGATAGAGCTGAAGCGGTGATCAGGTCAATCATAGAGGAAGACGCAAGGAGTAAACCACCTGAGCATCGGACGTGGTCTTTCAGCATCCCTCAAACGCTCCAACGGCATCCCAGTACTCCGGTTGCAAGCTCTTCGAAGGGAAACCGTCGTTGATACTATGCTTCCATCACTGTTATAAACATGCTTTAAGGACGAATAGCCTCTAAACGGAATGACTAAAGTCTTCAGTGAACGATGTACGAACGCATACTGGGCGCGGAATTCATTGAACGTCCTATCGAAGGCCTGCGTAGATTGAAGGTGTTGGGGGTGCTCATCTTAAGCTTCGCGTCGAGAAAGAGTAACCGGCAATAAGTAACTTGCTTCGCATGTCACACATTAGGTGACGAATAAGCGAAGGCCGGACTCTTAATGAGAACGTTGCTCGAGCCTCAGCGGCCGCATCACACGCACGGCTCAGCTAGAATTCCGCAGACGAGAAGAATATCGATTGATCTCGAGAAGATACATGCAACCGGTCGACTGTATAATCTACCAACAGTTTTGGATAGGTGTACTTACAGTCATCAAGGGCACCAGTCGTCCGAGTAGGTGCACAACGGAGGCCGCCGAGACAACCACTACAGAGAGCCAGACGACAAAAACCTTTGGAGAGTTGGAAAACCGTTAGCTCTAGTCCTGTAAAAAGCATAAGAGTGACGAACCTGATGACGTATTAGGAGTCAAAAGCCCGTAGAAGACTGAGTCTGTGGGCCATGTAGGTTTAGTCTGCATTGCGACCACCACATCCGTTGGATGATGATGTACTTCTTGTAGTTGCTCGCCACGACAGGCTCCGCGAAATATGAAGTACAGGACCCGGGGAGAAGTGTAATCGGGATGAGGGTGGAGGGAAGACAGAAAGGGTTAATCAGCGTATAACGAGGCAAGACGAGGGCCCGCACCATTTTTCGTTTCGTTGCTCCGCAGGGATTGGAACCGCATCGTACGTGAGAGTTGGTTGCAATCTGGGGGGCCACCTCCGCGTCAGTGGCTCGTTGATCGGATGCTTAGGGTTGGGCTTACCAGGATTGAAAATCTCGAAGACCGAGGACCGAAGATCAACTAGCTCAAGAACGTCAGCGAGAAAGGTCACCCTACAGGCGGTAAGGACGAGCGAACTCACTCGCTGAAGCGGTTAACTCTGCTGCGGCTGGGGGTGGCCGCTATAGCATCACACACTGGCTTCGACCCGAAGGGAAGGGAGCGGTTAAAGCAGCCAACTGGTGCTTTGAGGTCCAAGTGCCACCGGCGCGATACAACGCTAGTGGAGGCCGCCTCAGGAACATCCACAGAGAGCACGCAGAAATGTACGATACTAAAAAATGCTGTATACAGGGTGAGCTCTAAACTCCAGCCGAGCCTGAACGTTGACGAACCATGGTTACGAACCAGCATAGCCGACACGGGACATATCCACTCGAGTTTCAGTCTAAACTAGAAACGCAGGAATCACAGGAACTGTGATGGGCGACGTATCGCTTTGGGGTCGCGCGAGCGCCGGTCTCGGTCAGGATGCCGAGTAAGCAGCGAACGGCAGGGGAGGGGGCGGAGAAGAATACGAGTAACAGCGAGGATGGACAGGGATGACGAACGAAGAAATCTTGGTCAGAGATACCAGGGTAACGGATAGAGATTGGTAAGACGAGAGCTCGTACCGTTTCTTCATCTCGCTGTTCTGCGGTTACAAAAACACCGTATCGTACGCTGAAGGTCGTTTGCTACCTACAGGGCCACCGAGTCAGTACTCTGTAGAACGGAGTAGGCGGGCTTGTCTTACCAAGGTCATCGACGTCACCACATAAAGATCTCCGTAAGAAGTTGTGATGACCGAGGTTCGACTGGTTGGGGGGGTTTGGTCAGTGGGCCACTAAAGGGGGGAACACAACGTGCGCAATCAGACTTACTCGCCCGAGCGACCAACCACGCGATAACTGTAGGTTGGCACTGTAGCATCACACACTGGCTTCGACCCGAAGGGAAGGAAGCGGCGAAAGTAATTAACTGGGTTCTCCGGTCCGAGTCCCATTGGGCGCTGCTGCGCCAACGGAGGCCGCCGAAACAACCTTGACAGCCGAGGTATGTACGATACAAACGAACTGGAAGAGGTCAAATAATCGGTTAGTCTCAATCGAAAAGAGGAGCGTGAAGTTGCTGCGTACGTGTTTCGCACTTCGTGGGTCGTAAAGGGGGGGGAACGGGACTGGAGGAGTTGGTGGTAGGAAGACGGGGACGAGTCGTGATGCGGCTGTGGTGTTGCAGTATATATATATAGGCTGGGTGGGCTTGGTGACGTGGCGCGTATATGTAGTCAGAAGGATAAGTCGGCTCGTCATCAATACAAACATTCGTGACGGGCCTGGAAATGCTCCTGGAGAGCCGAGCTCCCCCGCGTACGAGTCAGATGGAAACGCCTTTATTCCTATCGCGCGCAGATCATTTTCGTCCGGGGGAAACACACGTCGGGAGTGGTGAGGGGGAGGAGGGGAGGAGATGGTGAGGGAGGGTTGTCGCTGGGTTGGCATGTGATTTTAAAATCGCGAGTGCGGGTACCTTGACGGCGAACTTGAACCTTCACCCTCACGTCACAACGCTTTCTACTGACCGCTCCTTCCCTCGAGCTCGCTCGGACTCGCTCGGATGTAATATGCGCAGGAGAGCTGTGGTAAATCTGCTGCTGATGGATTTGTTACCGGGGGGGAGGCATACTAGTACTATTTGCGATGTAGCAAATGCTTCCGTTCGTTGGAATAGTTAGTTTATTTGCCATGTATGGAAATGGTTTGTACCAGGGACACGCAAGGTCGGTCCGCATTAATATCTTCGCGGTTCTCTTTCCTCTTGCTTATTACCACCTACATCTCCCTTCTAAACTACTCGACCAGGACATCTATCTGCAATGCCAACGAGGTCGACCCAGCGACGAAGCAGAATAAAACAAGCACCAGTAATATAGATGCTCCTTAGGAAGAGTGATCCCTTCTAATCAGTTTCGCGCCTCATCACAGGTTTCTCCACTAAGAGAACTAGAAGGCGGTGGTTGTCTCAACTGTCTCGAAGTCAGGATGACCCCGACGATGCCACAGACGTCACAGCACAGCGGCAAACTAAGAAAAGGAGAAGGTGCGACGCTCTCGGCCATACGACCCGCCTGTAGTACGACATCTAATTCGTACCAACTCAGACACGCGTCTCCTGAAGCTGAATCTGCTCGTGCATCTACGGACACGTCCAAGAAACATCAGCGATCTGCCTCGCTGCAAACGGACACCGTGACGCCGGCAGAACCAAACTCCAAGACACAATCAACCACTTTGGATACCCATAATACCCCCGGCTCAAATCGTTCGACTACGGCAACTACCCTTGCACAGGATCACTATGCTCTCACTCGCCGAAAAGGCGTTACTCCTCACAGGTGAGGACCCCCTGTCCGGCTCTGTCGTGTCCTACTGATTAGTACATCTCCGATTTCCGGATGATGGGAGTAGTACGAAGACATTCACGGTCGGGAGAGACGAGCAGTGTGAGATCAAGCTAGAGGACAAGGACATCGGTGGGTAGTTGCTAGAAGTAAGAGCTACTCTAACGCTCCCTCGCTCAACTCTGGTGATCGTCACTGCTCCCTCGGACTGATCCTTCAATGTAATCACGGCGACTACAAACGCGTCGTCCGCCTTCGTTCTATTTACCCCCACAAGACTATCGTGAGTATAGCCTCCTCCCTGTCTTCAGCACTCTCTTATCTGAACGTCATCACAGATAATCCACCCAGAGGATACGCCTTCTAAGCCACAAATCGTGCTTTATGAAGGAAGTAGGGTCAGATTTGGGGCCAGTAACGAGCATCGATATCGCTACGCCCCCCCACAGGTACGTGGTTTCGGGGATCGACGTTGTCCTCGACGCTTACCGCAATGACAGAGTCCGCTCCCTGAGCCCACATGCCGGGCAACTCGTCTCGTCACCTATGATCCAAAGCTAGAGCCCCACTTCGGCGGCTCAAGGAGCAATTCTTCGGTTTATCTGGTGAAGAAGCGCCACTCGGGCACTCGTCACGCCTTGAAAGTCATTCAAACCGGTCGGTTCTCCAACCCAACGTTACCAGGAATGATCCTGCGGGAACGCGAGGTCCTTTCCCTCTTGAAGCATCCCCACGTCTTGAGACTTCAGCACTTTCGGAATGACAACATACATTCCCGGACTAGTGCGTGCTCCTTCAAGCCGGGAGCGTCAAGCTCATACCTTGACCTCGTCACATCGTTTCTATAGTATTCGTCTTCCCTGAGATGGAAGGAGGCAATCTTTTTGATCTTGTCATCAAGAACCGAGGGCCTCAAAACCAACAATTCCTGAACACTATTGCTCCAAAAGTTGCGAAGGACCTTTTGTGTGGGCTCAAAGTGAGCGGAGTGTTTTTTCACTCTTATCGCGAGACTGATATTCAGCCACCGCCTAGTACATCCATTCAAAGCACATTGTCCATCGAGATCTTAAACCCGAGAATGTGTTTCTAGCTGAGAAGTGGTCAGATGGAGCACAAGAACATCCTAAAGTCGTCATCGGCGACTTTGGAATTACTCGCTTGCCGGGTGAAAGGAGAACAGAGCTGGTACGCACCATAATTAAACCAGGACTCGTCTACTAGTCCCTTTGAGACGTTTGGGCTGACCTATGGCTGCAGTACGATGGGGGAAGTAACCATTGGTTCTCTCCTATATATCTCCTTCAGAGACCCTACGGCGGAGACGGACTTTCCGATCGATTTATGGGGCGTCGCCCTCATCATATGGTTCATGTAAGCAAACGCCATCAACTCTTGCTTGTTTAATCCGGCTGAGTGCCTTGGTAATTCTTAGGCTTGCTGGACTTCCAAAGCCCTGGGGCCAAGCTGGAGCTCCCATCAAGGCCAACCAGCCGAATCAATTGCGTTGGGGGTGGCTAGAGGAGTTACACCTCACTTCCGAGTGTGAGTACCTGCTATCTTTGTCACCTGATCCCCTGGAGTTGGTCTTATTGATCGACCTGCATATGACTAGGCGTCGACTTTCTGGATGGTTTCTTGGTAGACCGCCCAAGTAAATGCCGAACCATTGAAAGTGCTGAGAGCCAATCGTGGATTCAGAATGGCATCACAGTTGATCCGAATGCGGAGGGGGAGAAGGATGGATATGGGGCTGTCGTTGATGAGGACGTTTCGCCATCGGATGACACCCAAGTGGGATTTGATGACGTATATTGAAACCGTATAGCACTTTGTAGTGAGCCGTGGCGCTTGAATGGATCAGTTAAATCTAGGTGCAGGGCGTGTACGCATGAGATCGTCCGAACTTTTTGTCCGGGATCCGGGAGCTGCCAATTGTGTTTAGAGTGTTTTGGGTTTCAAACTCCGCACTGACCCGATTGAATCTCCGCTCAAGTTGCCTTTTCAACCACGACGAAGCTCATAAATCCATCCCGAAGATTGAGACCCAAGCGTCAAACAAACAGAAGAAATCTTTTCTGCTCGTTTAGTTGTATATCCACCATGTCTTCGGGCAAGTCCAACAACTACCACCGACAGCAAAATTCTCGACGTGAGTGTCCGTCGTAGCCACGTCTCGTTATCTTCCAAGGAACGCTTATACACGTCATAATAAACAGCCATATGACATAAGTCTGACTGTGATCAAACTAATTCTCTAGGATCATCAGCCGGGGGTGGAGGGCGGGATACAGCGTCGTCACGTAAGAGCAAAGCAAAAGCCGACGATCCAGCCCACACTCATAGAACAGAGTCCAAGCATCTGAACTTGCAAGAATTTCTCGCTCTCCCATACTTTGTTATCGCTGAAGTAAGCATCATCTCGTTTTCCCCTCCCGATCGCGAACTAACCAACCGCTCTGGGGTTGAAGGTTTGCAAGTACCTCCATTGTCAAGACTTAACAAGCTTGTCGCGAACATCTGTCAGATTAAGAATGAGATCTATGAACAAAACCTTGCTGAGACGCTGCTCGGTGGCTCCAAAACATGCCCGAATGGACCGGCATTGCCGCGCCCCGTGCAGCCACCTTTATCTTCGACGATGCCTGCCAGGTTGGCTCTACACAATATCTTCCAGCTCTCGACTTCTCTAGTACTTTTTACTAGGGAGAGGGCTGCGAGAAGTCTGCGAAGCTAAAGACATTCTATGTATCCAAAAGCTATTGCCCCGATTGTGCTCCAACCTAATGAGATACGCTTTTCTGTTTCGCGCGTTTTGCAGTGTACTTAAGTATTACACGACACAGTCTACTTGACTGGGACTTTTTTGCTGAGACGTGGCCTAGGATTCCCGGATAATTCTATCCAGCAACCCCCCGTTCGCCAGCAACCCACAGCAACCCCCTCGGAAATGACAACCCCCAAGAGTGTCAGGGTCCTTACCTCTAGGATCGTCACCTCACGCGACGTGATCCCGTCGTCGTCTTCGTCGACGGTGGTGAGGGTACGGTGTAAGGCGAACATTCACTTACTTCTGCCACTCACATCCTCGACCCATGCAAAATACTCATCTGTATAGACTGCAGGAATGTAGCATATTTTGTAAATATTCTATTAGCTATAGAGACAACGTTAACGATGCGCGCCCTGACGACGGCAAGCGGTCCCAGCGCGATGACCGACACCAGTGACGAGCATTGATAAAGGTGGGTGTATACATTACAATACAACGTTTCTACTTGATCCAAAAGTTCGCCTTGCACCCTCACCGCTGCCGTCGACGACGACGACAACGGGGCGTCGATCTCGTACCGTATAAGGTCCCTGACGGCGACGACGGGATCACGTCGCGTGAGGTGACGATCCTAGAGGTAAGGACCCTGACACCCTTGGGCGTTGTCATTTCCGAGGGGGTTGCTGTGGGTTGCTGGCGAACGGGGGATTGCTGGATAGAATTATCCAGGATTCCCAAAGACATATTCTATTCCCTTCCCTGGACCAAGGAGCGTGAGTACCGGACGAGTCGGCGATGTCTGCGACTAAAGGATCTGAGGTCTCTTCGAACTAAGGTGCCTCGAATAATAATGAAGGTGTAGAGAAAGGAAGATTTGTGCTGAGGGAAGATGTGGAACACGCATCTTGCAAATTGGGACCGAAGACCGAGCTGGATTCGGAGCGTTGAAGTGGAAGAAGAAGAAAGCCTGGAAGGAATTACAGAAGGTGGGGATGTTTCCTGAGGCCGAGGTTTATTATGGATTATCAACTTTTGCTCTCGTTGCTCAAAGATTGCTCAGTGGATGGATACGTGAACTCAAGGTTATGAAGGCTGAATCTGGCACGCAAAGAACAAACGGTTCACCGAGTCACGGTGGGTACCCTCTTGGGATCGATCAATGGAACTGAATATTTAAAAAGTTGAACACCCGACCTGTCAGCTCTTAATAGGTTTCTGAACGGCCTCCAAAAATGCTGGGGGTGGAATTTCGACTGGCTTCCAGTGGTTAGGGACTCTCCTCGTTTCAAAGCCCTGGTTAATTTCGTAGAAATTTCACCAAGAAAGGTTAGTCAACCTTACTTTTGGGTCTTATTGCGCTCTGACATGCATCATCGAGAGTGTGGGATAGAGCTGAAGCTGTGATCAGGCCTCTTCTGGAGGAAGACGCAAGGAGCAAACCACCTCGGCATCAGTTATAGTCCCTTAGCACCCCCCGGCCACTACAGCAGCATTCCAATACTCCGGGCACAAAGCCCCTCGAAAGGACAACGCCGCTGAAATGCTCCTTTCAACCTGCTTCAAGTATCAAAGGCCCCGAGATAGAATGACTATAACCTGTTGTGTCCAACCGATATTGTGCGCGGGGTTCACCAAATGTGTTTTATGAGGATCCGAGGGATTGGTTGGCCGGGAGCCCTCTTCCTGGCGTCGAGTGGTAGCCGGTAGTGAGCAGCTGCCTTCATGCCGGTGACGGTTCAGCGATGACTGGACTTTGGTGACAACTTTGCTCGATTCTTAAGGGTCACATTGCACACGTAGCTCGACAAAGATTTTGCAGACAAGAAATATATATTGGCTGTGTTCGAGGAGATACAGGGACTATATAATCTACCAACAGATTCGTAGGTCGCTTACAAGCACTGTGAATACCAGTCGTTCGAATAGGTGCAAATGTAGGGAGAAGCGCCAATGGTTGGTCCACTGGATAAGAAAGAATAGTCAGGAAGGAGAGCTCGCGCAGGGTGGGATAAGAAATGGAGACGCACGTCCACCGCATTGACCGCAGTGGGATTGAGTAATTCCGCGAGTAGAGTTAGTGGTGGTAGCGGTGCTGCTAGTCTTGCTGCTGCTAGTGGTGGTCGTGGTCTTAGGGGCGGTGGTGGTCGGTGCTTTGACCCCAAGGGAACGAGAACTGTGAAAGGAACCAACTGGGGCTTTCTGGTCCAAGCCTCGCCAGCGAGTTGCTACGGCAACGGAGGGCCGCCGAGACGAGAGCTAAAGAATGTACAACGAGTAAGACCTTAGAGAGTTGACAAAACTTTAGCTCCAGTCCGGTCAAAAGAATAAGAGCGACGAACCTGATCACGCATTAGGGACCAAAGCCCGTAGAAAACCGAGCCGCAGGCTATGTAGGTTTAGTCTGCACCGCGACCACTACATACGTTGGATGATAGTGTACTTCCCGTTTGCTCGCCACGACAAGCTCCGTGAAATACGAAGAGCAGGACCAGGGAAGAAGTGTGATTGAGATGGGGATGGAGGAGATGACAGAAAGGATTGATCAGTGATACTGAAGTCATCGATACATATAATAGGGCAAGACGAAAGTCCGCACCTCTTTTCGTTCCGTTGTTCCGCAGGGGTTGGTACCGCATCGTACGCGAGAGTTGGTTGCAATCTGGAAGGCCATCTCTGCGTTAGTGGCCCGTTGATCGAACAGTCAGGGTTGAACTTACCAGGATTGAACCGAGGATCAACTGGCTCAAGAACGTCAGTGAGAAAGATCACCCTACAGATCGCAAGGACGAGCAAACTCACTCTCTGAAGCGGTTAACTCTGCTGCGGCTGGAGGTGGCCGCTATAGCATCACACACTGGCTTCGACCCGAAGGGAAGGGAGCGGTGAAAGCAGCCAACTGGGGCTTTGAGGTCCAAGTCCCACTGGCTACAACACCAGCGGAGGCCGCCTCAGGAGACACCACAGAGAGCACGAAGAAATGTACGATGCTGGGAGATGCTAGGTGAAAAGCAAATAGACTAGTTCCACCCGAATCGAATCCCGTAGAGTACGCACGTACACGAAGCTCAACGCTTGGTCGATGTGCGACAGGCGAAAGGCAGTATAGGAGTAGGGAGGGGGGTTGCTGCTGGAGGGATTTTTCGTCGTCGCGTCGTAAGGTTGGTATTTAAATACCTTTGGGAGTGAGCGACGTGGCATCGAAAGCGGAGGACAGGTCGGATAACGATCTGAATACATTCGGCGTCGGCGCCGGCAACACGCAAATACTTCCGGCCGATGACTCTTTACCGTCAGAGAGGCAGCATTCCGCGCGTACAACTTTGGCACTATCTGCGGGTCTCACCGACTCGTCAAGGAAGTTGGCGTATCGAGGACGAGGCGGGCGGCGAGGGGGTGGTAGTGATATCATGGAATCAGGTCTGTTTATCCTACTTACAGGCTGTCGCGCAGAGACGCACCGTGCTCAAGATTCGGTGTGGGCTGTGTGTTTTAGTCTGAATTCTAATTTTCATTCCTTTCTTCGACCTAGGTATGGACGCCCTTTCTTCTACGGGCTCATATGACGTCATCCCTTCCCCGTACTACCTAGCTACATGCAGGGTCAAGGCAAGGTTCTACTGGCTGACACGAGACCTCGGTTCCTATTGTCTTAGCGGAGTGGGACGAGCAAATATAACGAGGTAGAATGCATTGGCGAGGAAGCATATGATGTGAGGGATTGCGAAGTGCGGGTACCTTGACGGTGACCTGAGTTTCCGAATTCCACCTTTGCCCCTCATGTCCTTCCCTTTATGTAATTCCTGTTTCCTTCGAACCAATCCACGCTATACTTAAGATCATATATGAGACAACGAGGTGACTGAGGTGATATTTGCGTGTTTTGGGGTGTGACAAATACCTCCGTTCGTCCGAATGGGCCGGTTCGCCACTAGCCTCTCTGGCCAAGCGTGATCCCTCCGGTAACCAAATTGTGTCTGTGGGAAAATCAGGCAAGCTGATAAACATGTAGAGCGCCTCCAAAATTGCATCCTGCAAATTGGGGCCGAAGATCGAGTTAACGTTGGAATGGGAGCCTTGAAGCGACAGCAGAAGAAAGACTTGAAGGAATCACAGAGGGTGAGGGTCCTTCACGATGCCGAGGCTCATTAACTATTATCGATGATTATTTTGGTCACCCAAATATTGCTAGGCGGATGGAGACGTGGACTCGAGGTTATGAAGGCCGAATATGGCACGCGAAGAACAAACGGTTCATCGAGTGGGTACTAGGACACTCGGTGTTTTAAGATTTGAATAGGACAGATCTATAAATTCTCAATAGATTTGTGCATGGCCTCCAAAAGCGATGGGGATGGAACCTCAACGAGCTTCAAGTAGTCAGGGACTCCCCTCGATTCATGGCCTTGGCGGATTTCGTAGACGATGCGCAGAGACTAGATCGTATAGGTTAAAGAGCCTTAACTTGGGTCTTCCTCAGATTCTGACATGCATTAGTAACAGTTTGGGACAGAGCCGAAGCTGAGATCAAGTTGATTCTAGAGGAAGACGCAAGCAAGAAACGACCCGAGCATCGGTCGTGGTCTATCAGCATGCCTCGTTCGCTTCAGCAAGATCCAAGTACTCCTGGTGCAAGCTCGTCGAAGGGAAAACGCTGCTGATATGGTTCTTTTGCTGCTTCAAGCATGGAAACCCCCTAGACAGAATGACTATAGCCTGTCGTGGCCGAAGGGTATTGTGCGCGGGATTCACCGAATGCGTTATATGAGGTCCCGAGGGGATTCGTGAGCTGAGATCGCTCTTCCTCGCGTCGAGCAAGGGTAGCCCGCATGAGCAACTGGCTTCTTGGACGTATCAGGTGACGAATAAGCGAAGACCATACTCTTGGTGACAAATTTGCTTGACTCTTACGGGCCACATTCCACACGCAAGTCAACTACAATTCCGCAGACAGGAACGATATCGATTGTTTCGGGTTGATACAGGCAACCAGTCGACCGTATAAGCTACCAACAGACTCCGTATTGGTTCGCTTACAAGCACTGGGAGTAGTAGTCGTTGGAGTAGGTGCAAGTGTAAGGAGAGACGCAGGTGGTAGGTCCACTAGGGAGTGAGAGGATCGATTAGAGATATAGGACAACTATCCAGAAATTTCAAGACTTACGTGTAGGTAAGGCCACCGCACTGTCCGTAGTGGGTCTGAGTAGATCCGCTAGCAGAGGTGGTGGTGCTGGCAGTGGTAGTAGTCTTGCTGGTCGTGGTCGTCGTGGTAGCCTTAGAGGTGGTCGTCGTGGTCGTCGTCTTGGCCGTGGTGGAGGACGTGGTGGAGGTCTTGCTGGTGGAAGACGTTGTGGAAGATGTGGTGCCCGAGAAGGTAGAGCCGATGGGACCAAAGCGGATGTTGGAGTAGGTGACTGTGGCGCTGGAAGCGGAGACTTCGACGTCGGAGGGAACACCGGATGTGGTTGCGCAGGTGCCACGGTAGCAGCCATCCGAGGTACAGTCGGTCGGGTATGTGGAGTCGAGCCAGAGCATGTTCACTGCGTAGTCGTCCCAGAGGGAGAGGACGAGGACGTTACCACGGGCGAGAGCCTCACCCATAGTGGTAAGACCACCGTGGTTCTGGAAGGAGGTCTCGTCGCCGAAAGCAACCTTCTGCTCGTCGCAGTACTCGTCGGTGATGGAGTTGAAGGAGGTGCTAATGCCGCTGATCTCGTTGTACGAGTTGGGGATGACAACGCCGTTCTGGACGTAGAATCGCTTGATTTCCGTGAGGGTGCCGGTGGCAGTGCCGTCGGAAGTGATGAACTGGGTGACAATAGTGAACTTCTTGGTGGTATCAACGGTCATGCTTGGGCCGTAGAATGTGTGATCACCCTGGCGGTAAGAGTTCCAGTCGCAACCATCGGGATCGCAGACACCGCTGTAGCGGCTAGGATAACCGCAGTCGTCGCCACTGCAGCGAGTTTGCTCGGTGACGTCGCAAGGATGAGGAGTGTAAGCAGCAGAGATGGAGTTGGCCTCCCAGATATCCATCTCGCTGCAGCAGGAACCGTAGCTACCGGTGCCGGAATTGGCAGAGGAGGCCGTCCAGTCAATAACATTGGCCTTGGAAATTTCAACAAGTCAGATACTACTGTGTGAATAGACAAAGGTAGGACACAAACCTCGCCGTTAATAAACTTGATGTCACGAGGGCACTGAGAGTCGCAGTAGCCGGTTCCGTACTTGGCACCAGCCTTGTTGTTGGGGTACTTGGACAAGCCACCATCGGAATCCATCTGAGAGAAGTAGACCGCACCATTGAGGCCGCAAGGAAGCTGAGAGACGTCGACGTCGAAGGTGATCTCTTGGCCCATGGGGTTGAACATCTCGTAGGTGGAGTCATCCGCCAAGAGGTAAAGACGAGAGCCGACGTTCTCGCCATTGCTGTTAGGTTGGACGAACTTGAGGGTCAAAGCATTGCCGGAGGTGGAAATACCGTAGGTGTTAACGTAGTCAGCTCCGTCGAGGGCGCAGTTTTCAGCGCAGGTGACACCGTCGGGGCAGTAAGTGCTGCTCCATTCGTTGCCAGTGTAGCAGTTGGTGGAGCCACCGACGTTGTGGAGCCAGCGCCAGTTAGCGTCGAGGACGACCTTGCCAGCCTGGGCAGTGCAAGTTCCGCCAGCGGCGCACTTGTACCAAGTCAAGGCGGGATGGGTTTCCGCGGTATTGGTACCGACTTGTTGAGCCGAGACACCGGCGAGGATAGAGGCAAGAGCAGCGAGAGCGGTTGGGCGGAGCATTTTGTTTTCGAAGGACTGTGTAGTCGAAGAAAGACTGTTAGCCGGTTGGTGAGTTGGAGTAGACCGATGAGGATGACTGACCCTGCTCAAAGTCTCAAGCATTTATACGTCTCTTCCGGGCGGATAATGTGCGGGCCAAAGGTATCAACAGTCTTCATGCTGCATGAATATTCGGGAGCGTCGTGACAGCAAGATTGGCTGGCGAGTGTCGCTTGGTCGCCAGCAGAGGTAAGCTGAGTGTGCCGAAACAATCCCGCCTCTGAGAGCTTCTTGCGAAATGAACGCCGAAGAGGAACCATATAGACTCTGCGGCATTTGGCATGCAGAAGCTGGTACAAGAGGATGAGTGGCGGGCGCTCCGCAGTCAGGCGGATTCAGCGCGACGAAGTGGAGGGCCCAACGTGACATCACCAGTGAACAGAAGCCATAGGCAGATGGCGTCTCGGAGTTTCTTCTAAGTAACCTTCCAAGCGTCGCTATGTTCTGGTGAGAGGAAACAGTCAAACGGACCAGCTGCTAGACCTAACAATAGCATGCCCGGCGAGTTCGGTTGCCTTTAAGGGAAGCACGGCGAGCTGCGCTTTCCCCAATCGGATACCTTGACGGAGAAACCCTTTGACAGCTGCCCGACGGCTCGTCAGTGCCCGAAGCCGGAGCCGAATATAGCTTTCCAGCATCCCGATTTTGACAGTGTCCGGGGAATTGATTGGCTTGCCGAAAAGAGCGGGATCTAAATTTATAACGCGTAGACGGGTCGCTGATGAACGTCAAGGCACGCGGTGGAAGGGCGAGAGATATATTGGGACCGTGCTGGGCTCCGAGCCGATGGAGATAACTGCTGCGGAGGCAGAGAGCTTCCGGAGGTGCTGTCAATGCCGTCTAAGGGAAGCAGGAAGCTTCTCAGTTCCCTTACCTCGTACCTCACTTTTCTCCCCGTGAGCAAACTATTTCGATTTTAACGGTTGCAGGACTATACTGCCGGGAGGACCTTGACGACTAACGGGGGGCGAGGGAACGATGTAGGTCGGGGCAAAAGTTATTGAGCGCGATCCCACGGTTCCTTCTCTAAAGCTCCTCCTCATCATAGTAGGCACACCACCTCCGTCTTAGTCTACCACTAGACTCTTGTGATTTAAAATTATAGATGAAGCGAGAAGTGGCAAATATAGTAGAACAATGATCGGTTCCGTCCTTCTGGTATTCCCATCGATTCGACCGTCGCTGAATTCTGAGCGTTTTGCCTCCGCGAGGGAAAATGAGCCCCAGTTACAAATCAAATGACGTCGGCTGCCCGCATTCGTCGATCAATCCCATCTCTTCTCAAACCAGGAATTCACTGGTTGGCTCGAGCTCAGAGCATTCTGCCAATGCTTTCCCGAACCTAATGTGCCGTCCCCCCTCTCGTTCCTTACCGTCTCGTTCGGTTTATTCGAGTTTCGACCGGGACCTGCGCTCAGATTAGCTCTGTAAGTCTAGCTTTTTCCTGCCCTTACCCGTATCTCTCAACGAGCTATTTCAGTGTCGGGCTGCTAGCGACAGTCGCTGCATCGTTCGCCAACTTCCATCGTCGCCCAACGAGGTTTGACCGTGCACGTACATGCCGTGTGTCATATTAATTGCTTCTCCTTTTGTGACTCCATATTGGATCGCTCTTCGTGACAGTTGTCACCAATTCGAGCGGCAGACGTGCTCCGTAACGATTGCCAGTGCCTGTCTCGATAAACCCGCGTGCACGATGAAGCACATCGACTTTCACACAGGCGTGACTCATTCGGTCGTTCAGAATCGCTCAACTCGTTATCTATCAACAAACCGTTTATCGCCATCCATTTTCGAACTGTGCCGAGTTTGAACAGTCCATCAACTTGCGGAGTTTGAATTCGTCCTCTCGGCTCTCCTGAGACCGAAAAACTCCCCTCTCTGCGTCGTCATCGAAAACTCCTCAAACAAAGTCTATCGTACGAAAATTTGGTCTCTTGAGGGAGCGTTCTGAAGGAGAAACGCGTAGTGGCCAGCCAGTGGCGCTGGGCCCCACAGCCGTGCGCAAATCCGGCGTTGGCCAAGCGTATAGTAATCGAAAACCACTGCTACCTGATCGTTAAGAAACATATAGATAAGTAAGAAAGGTAAAGGAGGACTCGTCAGAGCTCAGCTTACTTGTACTCTAGTTGCAGCCTGTCCAGATCGACGCCGATCTGGTCACTGCAATGTTCCATCAAGGCGATGGGATTTAAGCGATACAAGTCGCTACCAAAGAATTCATCTCCGTCGAAAAGCTTCCCGTAACGGACTTCAGGGATGAAATACCCGAACGAGATGGGTACGAGCGCTTCCGCAGGTGACGAGATACCCTACAGACTCTGATAACCAGACCAATGCTCGCTCAGCATCTTGCGCATTTTACTGTATATTCGAGCCTCATTGTTGACCGATTCATGAGAATTTTGACCTTTGTAAGCCATTTGGCGATGACGCGGAAGCCAGTGGGCTATCTCGGGGATGAACGCACAACTCTAGGAAGCTTGCTTGACGGGACTCATATCCAAGACCCGACCCTGGGTTTTAGTTTTCTTGGAATTGGTGAATGCTCCCAATACAGATTATTGACGGAAGTTTTCCCATTTGACAGCACTACTCCCCCATGGAGGCTCATTTTGGACGTCGCTTGGAGTGGAATGCAACGGCACATAAGCCCCCCCAAAACCGAAAACGTCATCTGATCGGAGTTTAAATAGCTCATTAGTAGAGAGCGCGAGTAAGAATTCCACTTCGTGCTCTCGAAGACCATCCGTGCAATATTCATTAGCCCTGAAGACTTGCATTCACTAAACTCATAACGTCCTCTTGGAACTGTCCAGGTTTTGTAAGAAGCCACGATGTCGTAAACCATCCCAGTATACCCCAAAATCTCAAAGCGCGCGGTTTCACGAACATTCGGGCGCTGCGGGGTACCCTCATTCCACTGGGAGTTTAAGCCACTTTTACCGTCTCCCCTTATCCGCATTACCCACGGATACAATTCGAGCAGAAAAGTCAGCCACAAAACAAGTTCATTCGGCCGCTTGAAAGTTTTGTTCCCCAGGTAGGTCATTACACATGCCCGGTGAAACATCCACGAGGTCGGATGGCAGATGTCTCTGCGAGTCCAGGACCTTGGGTTCTCAAATGACGAGACTGTGATTTCAATCCACGAAAGGATAGCAGGCAAGGAAAAAAAACATAGGTCTAAAACGGGTATTCGAGCCACCCATGTGGATGGCGTATGAGTTCGACGTTGAGCGGCAAGAGGAACAAAAGCAGGTGATGAAAGGCGATCGAAACTAAGAAAGGGGAACCTGAGTGTATGCACACCTCGGTGCCTTCGAAGCCCGTACGATGAGGCATGTTTACGGGCCACGCCTTGAGTGGTTGCTATGGTCGAGATCGGGCCCAGCTGGCAGCAAGGTACGGGTCTAGGGTTGGGGGTGTACACGGCACGCTCTCCCGCGTACAGGATGACGCCCAGGGCCCTCGTGGGATGCTGGTTTTTTACCCAACGAAAAGAACATCAACAGAAAGCGATGATGAATTCTTCCAAGAAGAAGGGTCGAGCGTTGCACCTCTGGCTACAGCTCTCGACCCTCGCCTCGGAAACGGGAAAAAAAGTGTATGTACAACCATTTAAAAACCACATCACCAACGTATCAAATAACAACAAAAAGAAAAAAAGTGTAAGAAAAGGGGAAGAGTTGGTTTCAAAACCAAGAAAAAGAAAAAGAAGTGGGTATATAAGCAACCCGTGATTATGAAGATACAGTTTGGAAACAACACCGGGAGAACACAAGAAAAAGTGTAAAAGTAAAGAGAATCAATAGAAAAGAAATTGGATGCGAGAAGTAAAGCAGAATGCGGAGTGGAGTTGACATTGCATGTAGGGCTCGAGGGGGGGCCTGGACATATATACATGGAGGGATTGCGTGGATTGCGGGACGGGGTAGGGACGAATAAAGAACGTAATATGAAGGAATGCAAAGGTGGCGGGGAGAGAGAGAATGTATGAAGCGAAAGTTGGCGCGACATAATGGACAGCGGTGTCCCCCATAAACGACCATATAGCGGGATTGAATGACGGATGATCGATGGACAAATAAATGTTAAAAAAACTGTTCACTTTGAGAATTCTTTACTGCTTGAAGATGTCCCGCATCCGATGGATCTGATCGGGAGTAACCTGATCAGGGAACTTAATGTTCCACCTGAGAAGAGAACGAAAAGTCAGGTTCCAATTCGTCTTTCCCCGAGCTTTGACTCGAACTCACCGAATGATCAAGTCGCCCCTTCCAACCACTTTACTCTTCGATCGCGTGTACATTCCTTCGCCTTTAATCACCGTCTCCTGTCCAGGGTTGATCACGCCTTTAGGTGGATAGAACTCGATGACCTTGCCATCCAAGCCAACGACCTTCCTAACCTCCCTCCTTCCGTTCTCCTTAAGAGCGTCCACAAGGTCGACCTCTTGATTAAGGACCAACTTGCCACCGTCCAACCGCGTAAACCTCTCATGATGAACTTGCTCGACCACAAAGATCATCGTCTGGAAGACACCGGGAGCACGTTCGTTACCGGCATCGGGGAAGACGATCCTCGTTCCGGGCTTCCATCCAGGCTTAACGTCGATCTGGACTTCTTGGATCTTGGGCTCTCCGGAAAGCAAGCGGGTGGTGATCCGATAGGTGTAGGTTCCTCCTTTGAACAACTCCTCCAACGTCAGGGGCAGAGGGTAGATCCATTCTGCCGGAATCGACCCTTCAGCTGAGCTTGAGCGGGCGACTTTGCTGCTATCGTATCTCGGCTGAGACGAGGACGAAGACGACGCTTCATCGCCAGAGGAGACAGAGGAGGAGGAGGAAGCTCCCGAGTGATGGTGGTGATGGTTGCGAGAGCCACTTGACTTGGTGGTGTACTTGGTGCCGGGAGCCAAGGTGTTAGGGTTTGATGGGGGTGGCTGGCTATGCCCTTCAGTCCGGTTTCGCTTTACGACGAAGGATCTAGAGTTTGACAGAGGAGGTTTTGGGTAGACAAAAGACAAGGGGGGAAAAGGTGAGTCGAGGACACGAAGGAGAGGGGAGGAAGTCAGCCATTCTGCGCGAGGCCGGAAATAAAAGAAAACGAAAAAAAGGCAAAAGATAAGTGCCAACTTACCGTTCTTGGTCGCGTCCAGACCTTGAATTGGGAGCATCAAGATCGCTCCGAGCGCGGTGATGGTTGCCAGCAGGTGGTGGGAATTGGGGAGGTGGTGGGGCTTGGAATTGCGGAGGCAGAGGTGGAACTGGTGGCATCTGCACCTCCTCGGAAAGCTTGTGCTTCCTCCTCTGATTGGACTTGGATGACGGAGCGGTGGGGATAAAGGGTTTAGGAGACCTTTCGGACTCCGAGTCTGGATCCCGGTTGACGACGAACAACGTCTGGCGGGGACCAGAAGGTTCGATAGGAGAATCATCTTCGAGCGGAAGACGGTCGCGTGCGGACGAGCGAGGAGGGCCCGAGCTCGAATACGACGAAGAGGTCGTGAACGCCACGGAAGAAGTGCCCGTAGAAGATCCGTAGTGCGAGGTGGCTGCCGATCTTCGGCCGGCGCTACTTGGGGGTGCTGAGATCCACGACGTCGTGGTTGGAGGAGGGTTGATCGACAAGGTCGTGGAAGGTGGAGAGAAGACTCCAGCAGCCTGGCGAGGTGTCTGAGTAGGGTAGGCAGTGGGGACGGGGGCGAGGTAAGCGTTGGTCGGGAGTGGAGAAGGCTGCTGGCTTGGGGTCTTCATCGCGGACTTGCGAGGAGGACCTCTGGTCTTGACAAACGGTTCGGCAGGCTCCTTGATGAGGATGCCCGTCAAGGGCTGCCCTTGAGGTGGAGCTGGTGACCCGTAAGCGTACATGGGAGGTGCGGCGGTGTTGTGAGGGGCGGATTGGTGCGGGACTTGAGGTGCAGAACGAGACGGCGGTGGGGGCCTCTTCGATTTACCGCTCGTGGACTTTTTAGCCTTCCAAACTTCAGCCTCTGGGTTGTACCACCCTCCCGCTGATTCGGCTGAAACTTGCGCGGGTTGAGCGTCCTAAAAGAAATTGGTCGTGAAGGAGAAAACGCGCCGTCAGCAACAATCACAATCGATCCACCAAGAAAACCCCAAATAATGCCGCCGCGCGCCGCGCCCCTCTCCTTCTCGTTCGTTCTCTCGCGCGAAATGAAAAAGAAAGGAGAACAAGACAATTTTCTTTACGTACCTCGTGAGCTGTTTCGGACGGTCGCATGCGCGGGCTCCGCTTGGATTGAGAATATTCCGAGTGTGGGTGACCCGCAGCCGATGCAGGCGAGAGATACGAAGACGAGGGATCCCCCGTCGGGTTTGAACCGACAACGCCGCCGCCGTTACTGCCGGCCGGTGGATGGAAGGACGGATAGCGTCCTAGGGTTTCAAATTCGGAGGCGGGGCGATTGAGCTGCTTGAAGAGGTCGCTATCGTCCATGATGCCGTAGAGCTCCGGGGGCTGAGGTGCGCGAGCGAAGAGAGCCATTGGACTTGATGCTGCGCGAGTTGAGAGAAGAAAAGAGTCGGTGGATGAGGGGGGTGAAGGTGGGTGGTGTTAGCGTTGGAAGAGGTGGGAGGAGGTGATGATGAGGGTGAGGCAGTCGGTATTTGAACTGACGGTTATTTGCGAGGGAAAGAAGATGGAAACAGCTGGTTGCCGCGTAGATTTAAGGTGTACGACGACGGCAGTGTCACAGACAAGAGAGAATGAAAATGTACGGTGGGTTGGGGGAGGATAGGAGAAAGGGTGGGTGGGATGTGTACCAGGGAGATTATGAGGGACAGTCGGGCAGTGAGAGGGAAGCGGAAGAGCGATTGAAGGAGAAGTGCTGGGAAAGGCCGGATGTTTATGTTATTAGGCAAGTGTGACGCTGCTGTGTGGAGGGAAAGTGGAGCTTATTATCCCAAATTCGCCGCAATACGCGATGGAAGTTGCCGAAGTCACCTACCTCGCAAAAATATATGCTATCCCGCTGACCACGGAGATGACTCTTTTTGGGAGGAGGTCTTGTCAAAAGACGGGAGCGGAGTGAGGAGAGTAGAGGAAGAGGGGGGGTGCAATGAGAGAGCGAGGAGATATTTCAGAGTGTTTTGAGGGCGGGTGAAATGTCTAGAGAGGGCGCGTTTCAAACGAGGAAAACGAGCAACCCACAAGCAGTAATACAACGTGTTTTTGCCCATTCTCAACGATTTTCACACGTGCAAAAACACAAAGATTCACATATTAAACTGGACAGGAACAACACACGGGGAGAGGGGCTTTGTCGTTGTTGTTCCCGAACTCTTTTCATTAGGCGCGAATGAATCCTGAATTGGGTAATCCGTCTCCATCATCCGGCGGACAACCACAACCAACACACTGCCATCATCGAATCACGCGTCATCGCTCATCGCCGCAAACCGCAGACGAGTTCATCATGACTAGTTGGCGATCTCGGGTAGCACGTATGATTCTGTTTTTGGGCAGTGGTGGCACATTATAGGAGGTAGATGATTATTGGTATTCTTACTGCCTTTTCAAATCCGGGGAGAAGGTTTGCCGTCTGAGCGGAACAGATCGGCGGTGACAGGGGAATGAACTCGAAGGATGACTTTGACGTACCTTTCCTGCCATGATAGGATAGAAGATCTTTTTCTCTCATTTTCTTTCTTGCTAGAAGCTCCGGGAAACCCCATGAACATCGTCATCTGCCCGTCAAGAAAAGACCTCGGAAGCATCGCGATAATCAAGCGAAGCGCAGTACAAGTGATGTCCGGCGCCTAAACACTCGCCAAAGGGGCTGAGGGGCTTTATCACGTGATGTGTGTCAACGAGGCCTCACCTCGCCACAACCCAAGCTTGCTCCCGTTAAAAAGACCTCAAGAAAAAATCAGGGGAGAGAGTGACAGAGAGAAGGTAGAAATTTCTTTGCTCGGGCGGATAGGCTCAGCGTACGCTCAGTTGAGGCGCGAACTTAGTTCTACGCCTCCAGATCGATCGAGGACGCGTCTTTTCAGGTAGGCAATTTACAAAAAGCCCTTCACACCTTGGCCACGTTTAAACCACGAGCACCGAGTTTGTTCGCCACCACATCCAACCGGGCATCGTGTACCACTGCCACTTTGGTCCCCGTCCCAAGCCGCTTTTCCATTTTTCGAAACCTGTTTGGATTTTACATACTAAAATGAAAGGGCTGGCAAGCGTACGGGCGATGAAACTTGACGACAAGGGCCCTATCTCACCGCCCACGACTTATCAACCTTTAGGGATTTCCGCGCGTTTAGAAAAGATAAAATCTTTCTCTTCATCGTCGGTAGAACCCCGTCCGATCACTCTGCGTCATTTTTTCCCCTCGTCTGATAAGTAGCAATCACCGCAACAGCCGAACCTCCGAGATTTGCATTGCAATCGGGTAGATAATAGGCCTCTTCATGCTTACCCTGCCTGCCACCAAGCACGCATGCACGGTTCTGAGCAATATCTCCTCTGCACACAGCCTACGAAAAAGCTTTTGTATCATCGCCAAGAGAGATCGGGACGGCGCTACCAAACCACACCATCTCGCCAGATCCTGAGAACGGGTCCTCCCTAATCGCCAATCGGATTATAATCGTACGATTATAACACCGCTTGGGCCCCCGTATACAATCTTATCGAACCGACCCCCCTTCCAAAAAGATGCACCCAGACCCTCTCTCACGAAAAACCTTCATTATGACTCAAACGCGTGGAAAGGCCCCACCACAAGCCCACCCCGCCGGCTACCGCGCCTGTTGCTTTAAACCCTGTCGCTCCTCATGCAACGTTGCACTTATTTACCAAAAGCCGAGGCTAGGCGGCTTCTCTCGGTTCCTGTGTTTATTTTTCTCTTCCGCGCAACGTCTAGGCCCGGCACACATCTAAAATCGTAATAGGCCTAGGGAGTTAGGCCCCTCCAGACCGTTACGCTCCAAGCTCCTTGCAACGCCCGTTTGTTATTACGTCTGTTGAGCTAGTTCGAGACACTGTTTTTTCACGGGCCATAAGCTCCAAGCGGGGGGGCATAGCCACGTCCTCGTTCTGGACCACACAAAATCAAATTTCATTGTTTTTTCGTGGACCAAACAATCGGACCCTCCCATGGGGATACATTTGCTTGCAGGCTGTTGCGTCCCGTCCGTTTCATGAGCTTAAAAAATGTATCCCTCGGAGCTAAATCCTAAAAGCATCATCAAAGCAACCGTCCTCGAGTCATATATAAGCGTAACGGCCGGTCGGCGCCTTTTACTATAAAAAACGTGCACTGCGGAGTACTTTCCTTGGAAGAACAAAGTTGTTCGAGGCTCTTGAGGGAGCAATTTAGGACCTAGGCCCAAACCACATAGGAGCAGATCAAAAGAGACCTCTTTGCCTGGCAGTTGTGACTTGTTTTCAATCAGCTTCGAAGAAGGATCTGGGACCACCTGCTTGCAGCTTTCGGATCGAGACCTCATTTGGCCTGAACACTCTAATGACAATCTGTGGGGTTGTGTTGAAGGAGGGCCTCTCTGGCTGATCTTGTCGAGAACCTCGACCGAGAGATGACTCGTACTACGCGGGCCCAGGTAATCGCCGCCATCGACATATTTGGAATACCTACTCGGTTTTCGCACCATCAATCATATAGACCTTGAGAAGTTAACGATCCCACGGCCTCGTCTGAAACGAATCTAGAGTTTTATGGGAACACGCCCCAGAGATTTACTGAAGATTTGATCTGAAAAGGCAAGCCCATCGTCCACTCCCACAGCATCCACAGCCTGTGGATGCCCTTGTCGTCTCATAAGGTTTGGGCAAAACGTTCTCGGACGTCCGCTGTGGGAAGCGCCAAAGAGTGGGCGGGCGAATGTCTTGATGGAAGATTGCCTAGGTGCCAATCTGTTCGAGCGCGAATCGATCATGATTCTGATGGCGAGTTGTGGCAGTCCAATAGACGCCCTGAATAATGATCCCAGTTCTACATCGAATACAAGTGCGTCTTCTATGACATTTTTAAGTCTCTCATTTGCTCATGCCTGAGGGAAATCTGTATTGGATGTTGACTCGCTTGGCGCATACTGGCATGCTAACACGGCATCGCCCACCTCGATCACTGGCCGGTTCTCCTCCATCCGGTTTATGTCTCTTTCCTGCGGACTTGTCCCTCAAAATACCGGCTTCCAGATGATTTGGCTGTACCCGGGAGTGTACGAAGAGGCCGGAAACCCTCAATCAGCCGTCCTAATGCTGAAGCTATGATGATCACAGCATCAGAAAGCAGGATCCCAATATCCGTGTTCATGATCCTAACTCACCTTAAATGGCTTTTTATGACAGATTATTAAGCAGACATAGACTAAACTCGGGTTTCAACCGGGCGGCTTGGCTCATCGCCTTAGGTGCTTCGCCCTCGGCAATGGCTCAGATCGAGCCTCCGTGGGGAGCAAATGTTGTCACATGAGACTATTCAGTCGACGCAAGTATATACTTGCGGGCTCTAGGAAAGGTAACAGTCCGAGAGGCTTCGAAATGAGTCTTGTTAAGGGGGCGTTCCCCTAGTTGCATCCCCCGGGATAGCCGGACGCCGCTGTCCGAGCAAATACACCGACTTTCTAACATAGCCGTCCCCCTTCGACAAATAAGGCCTATAGACTCCCACTCCATAGTCTAAGCACAACCTCCTGTTCCCAAACATGTCAAACTCGGCTGCGGCTCTAATCGGCGACAAAAGGTCCGAAGTGGTGAAAGGTGATCTAACTCGGACTAATGAGGGTACAAGCGAGTACGTTGACACATCTGACCCTGGTCCAGAGTCAAATACCCTCGAGGAAGAAGATGACGACAGCTCAGCGAACGACAGCCCTGAGGACGACGACGAGGATTCAACGCAGGACGACGTTCGGGAATCGAACTCGGAAGACGGGAACCCTGCGCGCTCAGGATCAGCAGCTCGTTCCCTTCTCATCGACGGTGCAGTCTTGCGTAGGGGCATATTTCCTGCAGTCGACGCCATCGAACACTTCAGACAAACCCGGTACATCGATTACGACTGGGTGGCCAAGCGCCCCGGAGGCTATAGATCTCCGGAGCAGAATCGGGGGTGGTCTCTCTATAAGCATGAGTGGTTTAACATGTTCATTATGCCCAGCGCAGCGGTCCTAGTAGACCGATCGGTCTTGCTGGAGATAGGGTTAAAGAACGAGGAGATTCCACCACCCAAAGACGAGGATCTAGAGGAAGCGAAAGGGTTGCCTGCGTGGCCGATTCGGATGCAGGATTATCACCAGTTGCCCCAGCATAACGCGGAGATATGCCACTGGCCAAGCATGACGCAAGACCAGACGCATGTGCCCGTATTGGACCGATCACTGGACGACAACCAGTTAGACCTGCTGGTGGTGCACGATCCGAGTGATATCGCGGGTCTACGAGGAAGGCCGAGCGAATCAGCAGAGGCGGCCTTACGCGTTCCAAGACCAAAGGATAACCATTCAATCAACTACGTTCGACTTGATTCCGCGGGTATCGGTATTCCTTGGGTCCAGCGTCCCCCAAAAAATCTTGCACCTCTCGCAGGACACCTCCATCTTGCCGTTGACGCACAGACCCACTTCGGCAGGAGCTCGACCATATGTGTTGCCAATTTGGATCTGCCTTATGCCATCGTCAAGGGCCTCTTCTGCAGATGCTACCGCACCGCGGAAGCGGGATCGACCGATGAGGAAAGCGGAACTGAAGGAGATGAAAACCAGTTGGGTCATGCGGAGGACGCCTTTCGCGCCCACCCGGACGTACCAGGGTACCGACGACGTGGTATGCCCACTCGCTTCCGCGTCATCGCCAAGGTCGCCTACACCGATCAAAAATCTCGCGATATTGTCAACAACGAGGCGCGGATATACGGAAAGATGCCCAAGACTCTGAGCGAACACTGGTCGGGCTATCAAAAGGTTGATGGTGTAAGGTTTCCCCAACCCATGGAAGCTGTCGTACCCATCTCGTTCGGGTATTACGTACCTGAAGTTCGCTATGGGAGGCTCTCTAACGGACAGAAACTTTCGGAGATAAGCCCGTACCGCTTAAAGCCCATCACTCTCATGGAACACTGCGGTGATCACCTCGATGTTGACATGGACGAGCTGCATATCGAGTACAAGCAAGTCGACCTTACCAGACTCTGCTATGTAATCCGGACCTGTTTACTTACCCTCCGTTATCAGGGAACAGCTGTTTTCAATGTCTATCCGCCTGTCGGATGCTGGAATCGTGAACGGTGGTGTGACGAAACGCACCTGGCTGGTCCAGCCGGGCCCACTACGCATTCCGGCCTCGGAACGTTCTCTCAAGAGACCCATTTTCCACATGATAGACTTTGGTCGAGGGGTTTGCCGAGGTGATGCAGGAGAAAGGATTTTCATTGCTCAGGATCAAACGGAAGACGGCTCGCTCCGACAATTGATGAGCTATGACCGCCGGACACAGCTAGAAAATGATATGCAAGAATAAAGTCGTGCTTTGGCTTGAAATTCTTGAATAGCTCGAAAGCATTTGAATGCATGGTGTGGGTTTTGTTCGGGAGGGGCCCACCGCAGTACTTGTCTTAACTAGCTCCTAGTCGAAGAGCCCTGCCAGACCCGCGGTCGCTCGCTGAGTCGGTCTTGATCGGCAAGACAGTGAAAGGACAGGACAATGAAATTATGTAAGGCATTCACGCGGAGCCCCTTCAAAGAATGGTATTTGCCGTTCATTGATCCTTTGTTTGGTACCGATACCCAGCTTCTCACGGCGCGGAGGTTTCAACCTCAGCCGCAATTCGACATCCTCCCTCATAACCTCAAAGACTCCGGACAAGCGGTCTGAGATATCTTTGTCCCCGTGACTGAACCATTTCTCGCTTTTGAATGCTTCTATCTCCCTCATGTCTAGCCCTTCTTCCACTCCCATCGGATCTAGCGCCGTCCCAGCCAAGTTTTCCCCGATGGACGACGACATCGAATACGATGACACGCCATACGATAACACCAACATTCAACCCAGCACCGCCCATGACAACCACGATGACTTATCGGACCACGAAATAGGAGAAAAGGACCATCGAATGAGTGAGGCGGAACCGCCCACGCCCCCGCCCCCACCTCCCCCTCCTTCTCTACTCGTAAAAGGTCCAATTAGGCGCAGCTACTTCAAGTTCCCCAGTATTGGGGAGGTCGACTACGATTATTATGCCCGACGTCCACAAGGCTACTGCGTCCCCGAATTGGGTTGGAAGTGGTCGTTGTATAAGAACGATTGGTTCTACATCGACGTTCAGAATGTGGTAGTACTAGTGGGACGCTCAATCTTGCTGGAGATGGGTATCACCAACGAAGAGCTGCCCCCTCCAGGAGACCAAGACTTGGAGGAAGCAAGAGGCCTACCTGAAAGACCGATCCGGTTGCAGGACTGGCACCAGATGAAGGATCATAGCGCAGGTGTTTGTTACTGGCCAGAAATGACTGAAGACCCGAAGTCCATACCGGTTTTGGATAGGTCGTTGGGCGAGCATCTCCTGGACTCGCTCGTGGTGCATGACCCACAGAACGTCACACATCTGCACCGCCCTTCCCACTTCCCGCAATCAGACTCTGACCCCGACAAAGCATCAGGCGGAGGTGGTGACAGTCTATCCGTCGACGATACTATGCACTCCTTCAGAGCTCAATCGGCAAGTACTAGCAGTAGTCTTCTGAAGGCCGACTTCCGAGAGGAGGATTATACCATCAAATACATCCGCGTCGATCCAGCCATTATCGGGATCCCGTGGGTTCCTCTTCCCCCCAAAAGCCACCAACTTGTTGGCCACCTTCATCTCTCTGCAAGCGAGCAAGCGGGAATAGGGCACAGCGCAGCAGCCTGGGACGCGAAATTGGATCTTCCATACGCCCTCGTAAACGCTCTTCTCCACAGGTGCTATCGCGATTCGTCCGAGGCGCACAATGACTGGGACAGGGAGTGCCCGAACCCCTACCAACCAACCGAGGCCGACCTCACCGGCAACCCAGACGAACCCAGCCACAGACGCGACGGCCTACCCACCCGCTTCCGTGTCATTGCCAAGGTTGCCGCCATGGAAAGAGAATCCCACAACTTCATCAACAACGAGGCCAAGGCATACTGGCGGATGCCGAAGACGTTCAGCGAGCAGTGGTCAGGTTATCAGCTTGTGCCTCAAGTTCATCTGCCTCAACCCGCCGCCGCAATCGTGCCCATCATGTTCGGGTACTACGTTCCTGACGTTTGCTATGGAAAGCTCTCAAACGGGCAGCGAGTTTACATATCGGATCAACGCCGCTTAAGTCCCCTTCTCCTCATGGAGAACTGCGGCATGCAGTTTGACGTGGAGATGAACCAACTTCACATAGAGTACAAGTATGTCAACATTCCGGTACCCATCATAGCGCTGCCCTAACCTTTGGTCCGCTACTCGTAGGGAGCAACTCTACACGATGATGAAGCGCTTGCATCTCAATGGCTTCACTCAGGGTAGCGTATACCCACGGAATTGGCTAGTCCAACCCGGCCCTCTCAGCGTCGCCCCGTCTCGACGTTCCCTAGAGCGCCCAAATTTTCGAATGATCGATTTTGGACGGGCAGTTTGCAAGAAGGACGTGTCGCAGGAAGACTTTATCAAACAGGGCGACGACGATATAGGCAAATTACAGGAGTTGCTGGACTACGTCCATTGGAAGCATTACCCTGAATAAGCGGCGCTTCTATAGGCCAGGCTAAAATTGCTCGCATTTGGGATGTTGAAAGAAGGCCTTCTTGGTAGCAATCGTGTAAAGGACTCCCGTTGAATGCCACCACTCGACCGGCGTTTGATGATCATGTGTTGTAGCTCATCCGTAGATAGACATTTTCCACATGATAGACTTTGGTCGGGGGCTGTGCGAAGGTGATGCATAAGAGCGAGATTTTCATTCTAAGGATCGAACGGATGAAAGCACGCTTCGCCAATTGATGGGCTATGACCTCAGGACACAGCAACAAAATGATTACCGATAAAGGTTGTACTTTGGCTTGAAATTTTTGAATAGCTCGAAAAAGCTTGAATCCATGGTTTGGGTTTTGTTCAGGAGGAGCTTCCTGTAGTACTTGTCTCAACGAACTCGCTGTTTGAGTGCGAATCGATGATTCTGATAATGGAGAGCTGTGGCAGTCCAATAGACGCCCCGAATAATGACCCAGTTCTACATCGAATACAAGTGCGTCTTCTATGATATTTTTAAGTCTCTCATTTGTTCATACATGAGGGAAATCTGTACTGGATGTTGATTCGCTTGGCGCATACTGGCATGCTAGCACGGCATCGCCCACCTCGATCATACGAAAGCTGGATCTCAATATCAATGTTCACGATCCGATTCAGGGTAGATAGCTTTCTAGGTCACGGTATTAAGCAGACACCGACCAAACTCTGTTTCCAATTGGGCAGCTTGGCTCATCGCCCAGGTGCTTCGCCCTCGGCAAGATCAAATCGAGCCTCCGTGGCCAAGCAAATGTTGTCACATGAGACAATTCAGTCGCCGCAGCATACACTTTGTGGGTTCTAGGAAAGGTAACAGTCCGTGAGACTTCGAAATGAGTCTTGTTAGGGGGACTTCCCCGAGTTGCATCCCCCGGGATAGCCGGACGCCGCTGTTCGAGCAAATGCACCGACTTTCGATCAAACCCTGCCTCTTCGACGAGTGAGGGCTATAGACTCCCACTCCATAGCCCAAGCACAACCTCCTAACCTAAACTGTTCACAGCCATGTCAAACTCTTCTACGGCTCTAATCGACGACAAAAGGTCCGAAGTGGCGAAAGGTGATCTAACTCGGACTACTAAGGGTACAAGCGAGTACGATGACACATCTGACCCTGGTCTAGAGTCGAACAACCTCGATGGCGACGACGACGACAGTCCGGCGAACGACAGCCTTGGGGGGCAGGACGACGATCGACAATCCGGCTCGGAGGACTCGAACCCTGAGCGCTCAGGATTAGCAGCTCGCTCTCTACTCATTGACGGGGCGGTCTTGCGTAGCGGCAGATTTCCGCTAGTCGACGCCATCGAACACATAAGAGAAACGCGGTACATCGATTACGACTTCTTAGCCAAGCGCCCCGAAGGCCACAGATCTCCAGAGTTCAATCGAGGGTGGTCCCTTTATAAACACGAGTGGTTTAACGTGGACATTATTCGCCATGCAACATCAGTGGTGGGCCGATCGGTCTTGTTGGAGATGGGTTTACAGAGCGAGGAGATTCCACCGCCCAAAGACGAGGATCTGGAGGAGGCAAAAGGGCTACCCGCGTGGCCGATTCGGATGCAAGACTATCATCAATTACCTGAGCATAACCCGGAGATATGCCACTGGCCCAGTATGACGCAAGACTCGACGCATGTGCCCGTATTGGACCGGTCACTGGACGACAACCAGTTAAACCTGCTGGTGGTGCACGATCCGGGTGACATTGCGGGTCTACGAGGAAGGCCGAACGGAGCAGGAGAGGCGGCCTTACGCGTTCCAAGACCGGGGAATTCAATCAACTACGTTCGACTCGATCCTGCGGGTATCGGTATTCCTTGGGTCCAGCGTCCCCCCAGAAACTTGCACCCTCTCGCAGGACACCTCCATCTCGCGGTTGACGAACAGACCCACTTCGGCAGGAGCTCGACTGTATGTGTTGCCAATTTGGATCTGCCCTATGCCATCGTCAAGGGCCTCTTCTCCAGATGCTACCGCGCCGCGGAAGCGGGATCGACCGATGAGGAAAGCGGAACTGAAGGAGATGAAAACCAGTTGGGTCATGGGGGGGACGCCTTTCGCGCGAACCCGGACGTACCAGGATACCGACGGGGTGGTATGCCCACTCGCTTCCGGGTCATCGCCAAGGTCGCCTACACCAATCAAAAATCCCGCGACATTGTCAATAACGAGGCGCGGATATACGGAAAAATGCCCAAGACTCTGAGCGAACACTGGTCGGGCTATCAAAAGGTTGCTGCTATAAAATTACCCCAGCCCGTGGAAGCTGTCGTGCCCATCTCGTTCGGGTATTACATCCCTGACGTTCGCTACGGGAAGCTCTCTAACGGACAGAAGCTTTCGGAGATAAGCCCGTACCGCTTAAACCCCATCACTCTCCTGGAACACTGCGGTGATCACCTCGATGTTGACATGGACGAGCTGCATATCGAGTACAAGCAAGTCTATCTTATCAAATTCCGCTATGTAATTCGGAACTCCCTACTTACCCTTTGTCATCAGGGAACAACTGTTTTCAATGTATGTCCGCCTGTCGGATGCTGGAATCGTGAACGGCGGTATGACGAAACGCACCTGGCTGGTCCAGCCGGGCCCACTACGCATTCCGGCCTCGGAACGTTCTCTCAAAAGACCCATTTTTCACATGATAGACTTTGGTCGGGGGCTGTGCGAAGGTGATGCAGGAGAGAGAGATTTTCATTCTGAGGATCAAACGGATGAAAGCACCCTTCGCCAATTGATGGGCTATGACCGCTGGACACAGCAGCAAAATAATATACGATAAAGGTTGTATTGTGGCTTGAAATTTCTGAATAGCTCGAAAAAGTTTGAATCTATGGTTTGGGTTTTGTTCAGGAGGGGCTTACTGCAGTACTTGTCTCAATTTATAACTCCGAGTCGAAGAGCCCTACCAGACCCGCGGTCTCCGCTAAGTCGGTCTTGGTCGGCAAGACAATGAAAGGACAGGTGCGGTAGGCGGAAAGGCCGTGGAAGAGTTCGTTTTCTATGCGACCCTCCCCTCCCTCCTCGGCGACCTCATCACTTCCCCATATCCTTCGGTGAGACCGATACGAATTCATGTAATAACTTATTACCAAGCAATCTAGAATTAAATCAAGATGGTACAGAGTGTTGGGACAAGCCCCGTCGGCATCCGGTCACGCGAGTAGGACCAACCCTCGGCAAGATGAAGTTATTCTGGATCTTGATTGGTTTGAAAACCTCGGTGGTGGGTTCCGGGCTGGGCGGCGGCTGGTGCGAATGTTCACCTTGCTCGTAACAATGGCATCACAGTACCCACTCCCTGTGGAGCCATTGGGGGATCAAAGGTCGCGTTCCCAACAAGACGTGCATAGGGTATGAATAGGAGTCTAGCTGTAACAATTTTTATTAGCCGAATTTCCCAAAAGCCCTCGGTCAGATGAGCACGCTCTTGAGGCGCAGGTAGGTGATTTAGGCTCTTGTACAATTGTGAACCGAGCGAAGCTGCGCTATGCGCACAAGAAATTTAAACTCGTCAGGCTCGCCCTCCACCCCTCTCTTCACACTCCGCCTTTTCAATATCAAACTAGTCTTTCGTTAGGTCGAATTTAAAAGGGCAGCTGCGGGGGGTGGAGGGCCGGGCGCCTCCTTTCAACTTTCCAACTAAGCTGAGAATCATGCATGGCACTAGCGCTAAAGTCGCGCCCTTGATTCAACGGGTTTTGGCAACTTTGGGCTTTCTCAGAAACCACACCCTCCAGCTATAAATCACCGTCAACCATCTTAAGGGGAGTTCCTTTTATCCGCCGCGGCCTTGGGTTGATGCAACTATGCGTCGTGGTAGAGTAGACTGTCCTCGCCACGGTTTTGCCACGACCCTCGGGACTGGAATGAGTTTACAAAGCCCAAATATAATTACAAAGCATTTAAAATATATATTCGAGGTGGGTTTTAATGGGGAATATGTAGAAGTGACGAGGTCGCGTCGAGGGGAGGGGAGGGCGAGCTCTTCCACGGCCTTCCCGCCTACCGCACGTGGGCGTCGGCGAACCTCTTGAGACGTTCTTGGATGGGCTATTTTAGGTCAGTCCGCAATTCTCTAATTAGGATGCGTGTGCTGTAGACTCTGGGAAATGAAAATCGGGGAATAAAAAATCAATATATTTACACCTCGACCAATGAGACAATTAGACCCAAACGTCCCGGACAATCAACCTAATGTGGAAGAAAAGAAATGGAAAGAGGAAACATGTAATACAGAAACCGAGTAAGAGCGCACCAAACGAAAGGAGCATCGACGTGCACGATTCAAGGATCCCCGAGACGAGTTCCAATCCCAGCCAGAAAGGCCCTACCCACTGTGACCGGTCAGCGGGTCGCGCAATGGTGCTCCTGTCCCAGCATCCCACAGGCGGACCGTCTTGTCATCAGACTCAGATACCAGAATCTTGCCATCTAGGGGGGACGAAACGGACGTAACCTGGGCACCGTGACGAGCCAGCGGGTTGCTCAGCGGTGCCCCAGTCCCAACATCCAATAGGAAAACCGTCCCGTCTTCAGACCCATATGCCAGAATCTTGCCATCTGGCGAGAACGAAATTGATTTGATCTTCCTGCTGTCACCGGTCAGCGGGTCGCCCCCTTCAAAGAATGATCGGTGAGGTATTTGCCGTTCATTTCCTTTGTTCCGTAACCCAGCTTCTCACGGCGCGGAGGTTCCGCCCCAGCCGCAATTCGATCCTCCCTCATAACCTCAAAGACTCTGGACAAGCAGTCTGAGATATCTTTGTCCCCGAGATTGAAAGGAAGTGACGCTGCCGTGACTCATTGGTGGGTTCTTTGTGCTCATCACACCCACGTGTTTGAGCACGCCCTTGGCAATCAACCTACGCGCTACGCAGGTTTTAAGCTCGACTACAACCTCTGGCTTTGGAACCATTCCTCGCTTTGAACGCTTCTGTCTCCCTCATGTCTAGGCCCTCTCTCACTCCCATTGAATCTAACGCCGTCCCAGCCAAGTCTTCCCCAATGGAGCTGGACGACGACATCGAATACGACGACACGCCATACGATAACACAAACATTCAACCCATCTCCACCCAGGACAACCGCGATGGCTCGTCAGATCATAAGATGGAAGAAGACCATCAACTTGAAACGAGTGAGGCGAAACCGCCCACGCCCACGCCCCCACCTCCCCCTCCTCCCCGTCCTCCCCGTCGTCATCTACTCGTGAAAGGTCCAATCAGGCGCAACTACCTCAAGTTCCCTATCATTAGGCCCCTTGAACACCTCAAGAAGTATGCGAATATCGACTACGATTATTATGCCCAACGTCCACAAGGCTACCGCATCTCCGGGTGGGATTGGAAGTGGTCGTTGTATAAAAACGATTGGTACTACATGGTAACAGTTCCTGGTGTGCTGGTACTAGTGGGACGCTCAATCTTGTTGGAGATGGGTATCGCCAACGAAGAGCTGCCCCCTCCAGGAGACCAAGATTTGGAGGAAGCAAAAGGCCTACCTGAAAAACCGATACGGATGGAGGCCTGGCACCAGTTGAAGGACCATAGCGCAGATGTCTGCTACTGGCCAGAGATGACTGAAGACCCGAAGTACATACCGGTTTTGGATAGGTCGTTGGCCGGGTATTTTCTGGACTCGCTCGTGGTGCATGACCCGCAGAACGTCACATATCTGCAACCGCAGTCAAAATCTGGCTCCTCTAGACGTCAATCGTCGAATAGTCTTCTCAAGGCCGACTTCCGAGAGGAGGATTATACCATCAAATACATCCGCGTCGATCCAACCATTATCGGGATCCCGTGGGTTCCTCTTCCCCCCAAAAGCCATCAACTTGTCGGCCACCTTCATCTCTCTGCAAGCGAGCAAGCGGGAATAGGGCACAGCGCAGCAGCCTGGGACGCGAAATTGGATCTTCCATACGCCCTCGTGAACGCTCTTCTCCACAGGTGCTATCGCGATTCGTCCGAGGCGCACAATGACTGGGACAGGGAGTGCCCGAACCCCTACCAACCCACCGAGGCCGACCTCACCGGCAACCCAGACGAACCCAGCCACAGACGCGACGGCCTACCCACCCGCTTCCGTGTCATTGCCAAGGTTGCCGCCATGGAAAGAGAATCCCACAACTTCATCAACAACGAGGCCAAGGCATACTGGCGGATGCCGAAGACGTTCAGCGAGCAGTGGTCAGGTTATCAGCTTGTGCCTCACGTTCATCTGCCTCAACCCGCCGCCGCAATCGTGCCTATCACGTTTGGGTACTACGTTCCCGACGTTCGCTATGGAAAGCTCTCAAACGGGCAGCGAGTTTACATATCGGATCAACGCCGCTTAAGTCCCCTTCTCCTCATGGAGAACTGCGGCA